>CAXAJV010000778.1:0-58269 GCA_963969225.1 Xylocopa violacea | reverse complement strand
GTGAACATTATATATGTAGAACGTAATATAACCTAACCTAACCCAACCTAACCTCTCGGTGGTATTATTTTACAGAAAGCCGGGCGTGTCTACTCCTACTTCTCGGTGCGAATATTATGTATATAACACAATATAACCTAACCTAATGCAACCTGGTCGCTCGGTGCGAATATTTTCTAAATTCCCAGTCGTGTCGGTTCCGACCGCTCGGCGCGAATATTTTCTAAGTCCCCGGTCGTGTCGGTCCCGACCGCTCGGCGCGAATATTTTCAAAGTCCCCGGTCGTGTCGGTCCCGACCGCTCGGCGCGAACAATTTCCAAGTTCCCGGTCGTGCCGGTCCGTACTTCTCGGTGCGAACATTATATATGTAGAACGTAATATAACCTAACCTAACCCAACCTAACCTCTCGGTGGTATTATTTTACAGAAAGCCGGGCGTGTCTACTCCTACTTCTCGGTGCGAATATTATGTATATAACACAATATAACCTAACCTAATGCAACCTGGTCGCTCGGTGCGAATATTTTCTAAATTCCCAGTCGTGTCGGTTCCGACCGCTCGGCGCGAATATTTTCTAAGTCCCCGGTCGTGTCGGTCCCGACCGCTCGGCGCGAATATTTTCAAAGTCCCCGGTCGTGTCGGTCCCGACCGCTCGGCGCGAATATTTTCAAAGTCCCCGGTCGTGTCGGTCCCGACCGCTCGGCGCGAACAATTTCCAAGTTCCCGGTCGTGCCGGTCCGTACTTCTCGGTGCGAACATTATATATGTAGAACGTAATATAACCTAACCTAACCCAACCTAACCTCTCGGTGGTATTATTTTACAGAAAGCCGGGCGTGTCTACTCCTACTTCTCGGTGCGAATATTATGTATATAACACAATATAACCTAACCTAATGCAACCTGGTCGCTCGGTGCGAATATTTTCTAAATTCCCAGTCGTGTCGGTTCCGACCGCTCGGCGCGAATATTTTCAAAGTCCCCGGTCGTGTCGGTCCCGACCGCTCGGCGCGAACAATTTCCAAGTTCCCGGTCGTGCCGGTCCGTACTTCTCGGTGCGAACATTATATATGTAGAACGTAATATAACCTAACCTAACCCAACCTAACCTCTCGGGTGGTATTATTTTACAGAAAGCCGGGCGTGTCTACTCCTACTTCTCGGTGCGAATATTATGTATATAACACAATATAACCTAACCTAATGCAACCTGGTCGCTCGGTGCGAATATTTTCTAAATTCCCAGTCGTGTCGGTTCCGACCGCTCGGCGCGAATATTTTCAAAGTCCCCGGTCGTGTCGGTCCCGACCGCTCGGCGCGAACAATTTCCAAGTTCCCGGTCGTGCCGGTCCGTACTTCTCGGTGCGAACATTATATATGTAGAACGTAATATAACCTAACCTAACCCAACCTAACCTCTCGGTGGTATTATTTTACAGAAAGCCGGGCGTGTCTACTCCTACTTCTCGGTGCGAATATTATGTATATAACACAATATAACCTAACCTAATGCAACCTGGTCGCTCGGTGCGAATATTTTCTAAATTCCCAGTCGTGTCGGTTCCGACCGCTCGGCGCGAACAATTTCCAAGTTCCCGGTCGTGCCGGTCCGTAATTCTCGGTGCGAACATTATATATGTAGAACGTAATATAACCTAACCTAACCCAACCTAACCTCTCGGTGGTATTATTTTACAGAAAGCCGGGCGTGTCTACTCCTACTTCTCGGTGCGAATATTATGTATATAACACAATATAACCTAACCTAATGCAACCTGGTCGCTCGGTGCGAATATTTTCTAAATTCCCAGTCGTGTCGGTTCCGACCGCTCGGCGCGAATATTTTCTAAGTCCCCCGGTCGTGTCGGTCCCGACCGCTCGGCGCGAATATTTTCAAAGTCCCCGGTCGTGTCGGTCCCGACCGCTCGGCGCGAACAATTTCCAAGTTCCCGGTCGTGCCGGTCCGTACTTCTCGGTGCGAACATTATATATGTAGAACGTAATATAACCTAACCTAACCCAACCTAACCTCTCGGTGGTATTATTTTACAGAAAGCCGGGCGTGTCTACTCCTACTTCTCGGTGCGAATATTATGTATATAACACAATATAACCTAACCTAATGCAACCTGGTCGCTCGGTGCGAATATTTTCTAAATTCCCAGTCGTGTCGGTTCCGACCGCTCGGCGCGAATATTTTCTAAGTCCCCGGTCGTGTCGGTCCCGACCGCTCGGCGCGAATATTTTCAAAGTCCCCGGTCGTGTCGGTCCCGACCGCTCGGCGCGAATATTTTCAAAGTCCCCGGTCGTGTCGGTCCCGACCGCTCGGCGCGAACAATTTCCAAGTTCCCGGTCGTGCCGGTCCGTACTTCTCGGTGCGAACATTATATATGTAGAACGTAATATAACCTAACCTAACCCAACCTAACCTCTCGGTGGTATTATTTTACAGAAAGCCGGGCGTGTCTACTCCTACTTCTCGGTGCGAATATTATGTATATAACACAATATAACCTAACCTAATGCAACCTGGTCGCTCGGTGCGAATATTTTCTAAATTCCCAGTCGTGTCGGTTCCGACCGCTCGGCGCGAATATTTTCAAAGTCCCCGGTCGTGTCGGTCCCGACCGCTCGGCGCGAACAATTTCCAAGTTCCCGGTCGTGCCGGTCCGTACTTCTCGGTGCGAACATTATATATGTAGAACGTAATATAACCTAACCTAACCCAACCTAACCTCTCGGTGGTATTATTTTACAGAAAGCCGGGCGTGTCTACTCCTACTTCTCGGTGCGAATATTATGTATATAACACAATATAACCTAACCTAATGCAACCTGGTCGCTCGGTGCGAATATTTTCTAAATTCCCAGTCGTGTCGGTTCCGACCGCTCGGCGCGAATATTTTCAAAGTCCCCGGTCGTGTCGGTCCCGACCGCTCGGCGCGAACAATTTCCAAGTTCCCGGTCGTGCCGGTCCGTACTTCTCGGTGCGAACATTATATATGTAGAACACGCGCTATCTCAGAGTCCAACCTAACCTCTCGGTGGTATATTTTACAGAAAGCCGGGCGTGTCTACTCCTACTTCTCGGTGCGAATATTATGTATATAACACAATATACACCTAACCTAATGCAACCTGGTCGCTCGGTGCGAATATTTTCTAAATTCCCAGTCGTGTCGGTTCCGACCGCTCGGCGCGAATATTTTCTAAGTCCCCGGTCGTGTCGGTCCCGACCGCTCGGCGCGAATATTTTCAAAGTCCCCGGTCCGTGTCGGTCCCGACCGCTCGGCGCGAACAATTTACCAAGTTCCCGGTCGTGCCGGTCCGTACTTCTCGGTGCGAACATTATATATGTAGAACGTAATATAACCTAACCTAACCCAACCTAACCTCTCGGTGGTATTATTTTACAGAAAGCCGGGCGTGTCCTACTCCTACTTCTCGGTGCGAATATTATGTATATAACACAATATAACCTAACCTAATGCAACCTGGTCGCTCGGTGCGAATATTTTCTAAATTCCCCAGTCGTGTCGGTTCCGACCGCTCGGCGCGAATATTTTCTAAGTCCCCGGTCGTGTCGGTCCCGACCGCTCGGCGCGAATATTTTCAAAGTCCCCGGTCGTGTCGGTCCCGACCGCTCGGCGCGAACAATTTCCAAGTTCCCGGTCGTGCCGGCCGTACTTCTCGGTGCGAACATTATATATGTAGAACGTAATATAACCTAACCTAACCCAACCTAACCTCTCGGTGGTATTATTTTACAGAAAGCCGGGCGTGTCTACTCCTACTTCTCGGTGCGAATATTATGTATATAACACAATATAACCTAACCTAATGCAACCTGGTCGCTCGGTGCGAATATTTTCTAAATTCCCAGTCGTGTCGGTTCCGACCGCTCGGCGCGAATATTTTCTAAGTCCCCGGTCGTGTCGGTTCCGACCGCTCGGCGCGAATATTTTCTAAGTCCCCGGTCGTGTCGGTCCCGACCTCACAGCGGGAATATTTTCTAAGTCCCCGGTCGTGTCGGTCCCGACCGCTCGGCGCGAACAATTTCCAAGTTCCCGGTCGTGCCGGTCCGTACTTCTCGGTGCGAACATTATATATGTAGAACGTAATATAACCTAACCTAACCCAACCTAACCTCTCGGTGGTATTATTTTACAGAAAGCCGGGCGTGTCTACTCCTACTTCTCGGTGCGAATATTATGTATATAACACAATATAACCTAACCTAATGCAACCTGGTCGCTCGGTGCGAATATTTTCTAAATTCCCAGTCGTGTCGGTTCCGACCGCTCGGCGCGAACAATTTCCAAGTTCCCGGTCGTGCCGGTCCGTACTTCTCGGTGCGAACATTATATATGTAGAACGTAATATAACCTAACCTAACCCAACCTAACCTCTCGGTGGTATTATTTTACAGAAAGCCGGGCGTGTCTACTCCTACTTCTCGGTGCGAATATTATGTATATAACACAATATAACCTAACCTAATGCAACCTGGTCGCTCGGTGCGAATATTTTCTAAATTCCCAGTCGTGTCGGTTCCGACCGCTCGGCGCGAATATTTTCAAAGTCCCCGGTCGTGTCGGTCCCGACCGCTCGGCGCGAACAATTTCCAAGTTCCCGGTCGTGCCGGTCCGTACTTCTCGGTGCGAACATTATATATGTAGAACGTAATATAACCTAACCTAACCCAACCTAACCTCTCGGTGGTATTATTTTACAGAAAGCCGGGCGTGTCTACTCCTACTTCTCGGTGCGAATATTATGTATATAACACAATATAACCTAACCTAATGCAACCTGGTCGCTCGGTGCGAATATTTTCTAAATTCCCAGTCGTGTCGGTTCCGACCGCTCGGCGCGAACAATTTCCAAGTTCCCGGTCGTGCCGGTCCGTAATTCTCGGTGCGAACATTATATATGTAGAACGTAATATAACCTAACCTAACCCAACCTAACCTCTCGGTGGTATTATTTTACAGAAAGCCGGGCGTGTCTACTCCTACTTCTCGGTGCGAATATTATGTATATAACACAATATAACCTAACCTAATGCAACCTGGTCGCTCGGTGCGAATATTTTCTAAATTCCCAGTCGTGTCGGTTCCGACCGCTCGGCGCGAATATTTTCTAAGTCCCCGGTCGTGTCGGTCCCGACCGCTCGGCGCGAATATTTTCAAAGTCCCCGGTCGTGTCGGTCCCGACCGCTCGGCGCGAACAATTTCCAAGTTCCCGGTCGTGCCGGTCCGTACTTCTCGGTGCGAACATTATATATGTAGAACGTAATATAACCTAACCTAACCCAACCTAACCTCTCGGTGGTATTATTTTACAGAAAGCCGGGCGTGTCTACTCCTACTTCTCGGTGCGAATATTATGTATATAACACAATATAACCTAACCTAATGCAACCTGGTCGCTCGGTGCGAATATTTTCTAAATTCCCAGTCGTGTCGGTTCCGACCGCTCGGCGCGAATATTTTCAAAGTCCCCGGTCGTGTCGGTCCCGACCGCTCGGCGCGAACAATTTCCAAGTTCCCGGTCGTGCCGGTCCGTACTTCTCGGTGCGAACATTATATATGTAGAACGTAATATAACCTAACCTAACCCAACCTAACCTCTCGGTGGTATTATTTTACAGAAAGCCGGGCGTGTCTACTCCTACTTCTCGGTGCGAATATTATGTATATAACACAATATAACCTAACCTAATGCAACCTGGTCGCTCGGTGCGAATATTTTCTAAATTCCCAGTCGTGTCGGTTCCGACCGCTCGGCGCGAATATTTTCTAAGTCCCCGGTCGTGTCGGTCCCGACCGCTCGGCGCGAATATTTTCAAAGTCCCCGGTCGTGTCGGTCCCGACCGCTCGGCGCGAACAATTTCCAAGTTCCCGGTCGTGCCGGTCCGTACTTCTCGGTGCGAACATTATATATGTAGAACGTAATATAACCTAACCTAACCCAACCTAACCTCTCGGTGGTATTATTTTACAGAAAGCCGGGCGTGTCTACTCCTACTTCTCGGTGCGAATATTATGTATATAACACAATATAACCTAACCTAATGCAACCTGGTCGCTCGGTGCGAATATTTTCTAAATTCCCAGTCGTGTCGGTTCCGACCGCTCGGCGCGAATATTTTCTAAGTCCCCGGTCGTGTCGGTTCCGACCGCTCGGCGCGAATATTTTCTAAGTCCCCGGTCGTGTCGGTCCCGACCTCACAGCGGGAATATTTTCTAAGTCCCCGGTCGTGTCGGTCCCGACCGCTCGGCGCGAACAATTTCCAAGTTCCCGGTCGTGCCGGTCCGTACTTCTCGGTGCGAACATTATATATGTAGAACGTAATATAACCTAACCTAACCCAACCTAACCTCTCGGTGGTATTATTTTACAGAAAGCCGGGCGTGTCTACTCCTACTTCTCGGTGCGAATATTATGTATATAACACAATATAACCTAACCTAATGCAACCTGGTCGCTCGGTGCGAATATTTTCTAAATTCCCAGTCGTGTCGGTTCCGACCGCTCGGCGCGAACAATTTCCAAGTTCCCGGTCGTGCCGGTCCGTACTTCTCGGTGCGAACATTATATATGTAGAACGTAATATAACCTAACCTAACCCAACCTAACCTCTCGGTGGTATTATTTTACAGAAAGCCGGGCGTGTCTACTCCTACTTCTCGGTGCGAATATTATGTATATAACACAATATAACCTAACCTAATGCAACCTGGTCGCTCGGTGCGAATATTTTCTAAATTCCCAGTCGTGTCGGTTCCGACCGCTCGGCGCGAATATTTTCAAAGTCCCCGGTCGTGTCGGTCCCGACCGCTCGGCGCGAACAATTTCCAAGTTCCCGGTCGTGCCGGTCCGTACTTCTCGGTGCGAACATTATATATGTAGAACGTAATATAACCTAACCTAACCCAACCTAACCTCTCGGTGGTATTATTTTACAGAAAGCCGGGCGTGTCTACTCCTACTTCTCGGTGCGAATATTATGTATATAACACAATATAACCTAACCTAATGCAACCTGGTCGCTCGGTGCGAATATTTTCTAAATTCCCAGTCGTGTCGGTTCCGACCGCTCGGCGCGAACAATTTCCAAGTTCCCGGTCGTGCCGGTCCGTAATTCTCGGTGCGAACATTATATATGTAGAACGTAATATAACCTAACCTAACCCAACCTAACCTCTCGGTGGTATTATTTTACAGAAAGCCGGGCGTGTCTACTCCTACTTCTCGGTGCGAATATTATGTATATAACACAATATAACCTAACCTAATGCAACCTGGTCGCTCGGTGCGAATATTTTCTAAATTCCCAGTCGTGTCGGTTCCGACCGCTCGGCGCGAATATTTTCTAAGTCCCCGGTCGTGTCGGTTCCGACCGCTCGGCGCGAATATTTTCTAAGTCCCCGGTCGTGTCGGTCCCGACCTCACAGCGGGAATATTTTCTAAGTCCCCGGTCGTGTCGGTCCCGACCGCTCGGCGCGAACAATTTCCAAGTTCCCGGTCGTGCCGGTCCGTACTTCTCGGTGCGAACATTATATATGTAGAACGTAATATAACCTAACCTAACCCAACCTAACCTCTCGGTGGTATTATTTTACAGAAAGCCGGGCGTGTCTACTCCTACTTCTCGGTGCGAATATTATGTATATAACACAATATAACCTAACCTAATGCAACCTGGTCGCTCGGTGCGAATATTTTCTAAATTCCCAGTCGTGTCGGTTCCGACCGCTCGGCGCGAACAATTTCCAAGTTCCCGGTCGTGCCGGTCCGTACTTCTCGGTGCGAACATTATATATGTAGAACGTAATATAACCTAACCTAACCCAACCTAACCTCTCGGTGGTATTATTTTACAGAAAGCCGGGCGTGTCTACTCCTACTTCTCGGTGCGAATATTATGTATATAACACAATATAACCTAACCTAATGCAACCTGGTCGCTCGGTGCGAATATTTTCTAAATTCCCAGTCGTGTCGGTTCCGACCGCTCGGCGCGAATATTTTCAAAGTCCCCGGTCGTGTCGGTCCCGACCGCTCGGCGCGAACAATTTCCAAGTTCCCGGTCGTGCCGGTCCGTACTTCTCGGTGCGAACATTATATATGTAGAACGTAATATAACCTAACCTAACCCAACCTAACCTCTCGGTGGTATTATTTTACAGAAAGCCGGGCGTGTCTACTCCTACTTCTCGGTGCGAATATTATGTATATAACACAATATAACCTAACCTAATGCAACCTGGTCGCTCGGTGCGAATATTTTCTAAATTCCCAGTCGTGTCGGTTCCGACCGCTCGGCGCGAACAATTTCCAAGTTCCCGGTCGTGCCGGTCCGTAATTCTCGGTGCGAACATTATATATGTAGAACGTAATATAACCTAACCTAACCCAACCTAACCTCTCGGTGGTATTATTTTACAGAAAGCCGGGCGTGTCTACTCCTACTTCTCGGTGCGAATATTATGTATATAACACAATATAACCTAACCTAATGCAACCTGGTCGCTCGGTGCGAATATTTTCTAAATTCCCAGTCGTGTCGGTTCCGACCGCTCGGCGCGAATATTTTCTAAGTCCCCGGTCGTGTCGGTCCCGACCGCTCGGCGCGAATATTTTCAAAGTCCCCGGTCGTGTCGGTCCCGACCGCTCGGCGCGAACAATTTCCAAGTTCCCGGTCGTGCCGGTCCGTACTTCTCGGTGCGAACATTATATATGTAGAACGTAATATAACCTAACCTAACCCAACCTAACCTCTCGGTGGTATTATTTTACAGAAAGCCGGGCGTGTCTACTCCTACTTCTCGGTGCGAATATTATGTATATAACACAATATAACCTAACCTAATGCAACCTGGTCGCTCGGTGCGAATATTTTCTAAATTCCCAGTCGTGTCGGTTCCGACCGCTCGGCGCGAACAATTTCCAAGTTCCCGGTCGTGCCGGTCCGTAATTCTCGGTGCGAACATTATATATGTAGAACGTAATATAACCTAACCTAACCCAACCTAACCTCTCGGTGGTATTATTTTACAGAAAGCCGGGCGTGTCTACTCCTACTTCTCGGTGCGAATATTATGTATATAACACAATATAACCTAACCTAATGCAACCTGGTCGCTCGGTGCGAATATTTTCTAAATTCCCAGTCGTGTCGGTTCCGACCGCTCGGCGCGAATATTTTCTAAGTCCCCGGTCGTGTCGGTCCCGACCGCTCGGCGCGAATATTTTCAAAGTCCCCGGTCGTGTCGGTCCCGACCGCTCGGCGCGAACAATTTCCAAGTTCCCGGTCGTGCCGGTCCGTACTTCTCGGTGCGAACATTATATATGTAGAACGTAATATAACCTAACCTAACCCAACCTAACCTCTCGGTGGTATTATTTTACAGAAAGCCGGGCGTGTCTACTCCTACTTCTCGGTGCGAATATTATGTATATAACACAATATAACCTAACCTAATGCAACCTGGTCGCTCGGTGCGAATATTTTCTAAATTCCCAGTCGTGTCGGTTCCGACCGCTCGGCGCGAATATTTTCAAAGTCCCCGGTCGTGTCGGTCCCGACCGCTCGGCGCGAATATTTTCAAAGTCCCCGGTCGTGTCGGTCCCGACCGCTCGGCGCGAACAATTTCCAAGTTCCCGGTCGTGCCGGTCCGTACTTCTCGGTGCGAACATTATATATGTAGAACGTAATATAACCTAACCTAACCCAACCTAACCTCTCGGTGGTATTATTTTACAGAAAGCCGGGCGTGTCTACTCCTACTTCTCGGTGCGAATATTATGTATATAACACAATATAACCTAACCTAATGCAACCTGGTCGCTCGGTGCGAATATTTTCTAAATTCCCAGTCGTGTCGGTTCCGACCGCTCGGCGCGAATATTTTCAAAGTCCCCGGTCGTGTCGGTCCCGACCGCTCGGCGCGAACAATTTCCAAGTTCCCGGTCGTGCCGGTCCGTACTTCTCGGTGCGAACATTATATATGTAGAACGTAATATAACCTAACCTAACCCAACCTAACCTCTCGGTGGTATTATTTTACAGAAAGCCGGGCGTGTCTACTCCTACTTCTCGGTGCGAATATTATGTATATAACACAATATAACCTAACCTAATGCAACCTGGTCGCTCGGTGCGAATATTTTCTAAATTCCCAGTCGTGTCGGTTCCGACCGCTCGGCGCGAATATATTCTAAGTCCCCGGTCGTGTCGGTTCCGACCGCTCGGCGCGAATATTTTCTAAGTCCCCGGTCGTGTCGGTCCCGACCTCACAGCGGGAATATTTTCTAAGTCCCCGGTCGTGTCGGTCCCGACCGCTCGGCGCGAACAATTTCCAAGTTCCCGGTCGTGCCGGTCCGTACTTCTCGGTGCGAACATTATATATGTAGAACGTAATATAACCTAACCTAACCCAACCTAACCTCTCGGTGGTATTATTTTACAGAAAGCCGGGCGTGTCTACTCCTACTTCTCGGTGCGAATATTATGTATATAACACAATATAACCTAACCTAATGCAACCTGGTCGCTCGGTGCGAATATTTTCTAAATTCCCAGTCGTGTCGGTTCCGACCGCTCGGCGCGAACAATTTCCAAGTTCCCGGTCGTGCCGGTCCGTACTTCTCGGTGCGAACATTATATATGTAGAACGTAATATAACCTAACCTAACCCAACCTAACCTCTCGGTGGTATTATTTTACAGAAAGCCGGGCGTGTCTACTCCTACTTCTCGGTGCGAATATTATGTATATAACACAATATAACCTAACCTAATGCAACCTGGTCGCTCGGTGCGAATATTTTCTAAATTCCCAGTCGTGTCGGTTCCGACCGCTCGGCGCGAATATTTTCAAAGTCCCCGGTCGTGTCGGTCCCGACCGCTCGGCGCGAACAATTTCCAAGTTCCCGGTCGTGCCGGTCCGTACTTCTCGGTGCGAACATTATATATGTAGAACGTAATATAACCTAACCTAACCCAACCTAACCTCTCGGTGGTATTATTTTACAGAAAGCCGGGCGTGTCTACTCCTACTTCTCGGTGCGAATATTATGTATATAACACAATATAACCTAACCTAATGCAACCTGGTCGCTCGGTGCGAATATTTTCTAAATTCCCAGTCGTGTCGGTTCCGACCGCTCGGCGCGAATATTTTCTAAGTCCCCGGTCGTGTCGGTCCCGACCGCTCGGCGCGAATATTTTCAAAGTCCCCGGTCGTGTCGGTCCCGACCGCTCGGCGCGAATATTTTCAAAGTCCCCGGTCGTGTCGGTCCCGACCGCTCGGCGCGAACAATTTCCAAGTTCCCGGTCGTGCCGGTCCGTACTTCTCGGTGCGAACATTATATATGTAGAACGTAATATAACCTAACCTAACCCAACCTAACCTCTCGGTGGTATTATTTTACAGAAAGCCGGGCGTGTCTACTCCTACTTCTCGGTGCGAATATTATGTATATAACACAATATAACCTAACCTAATGCAACCTGGTCGCTCGGTGCGAATATTTTCTAAATTCCCAGTCGTGTCGGTTCCGACCGCTCGGCGCGAACAATTTCCAAGTTCCCGGTCGTGCCGGTCCGTAATTCTCGGTGCGAACATTATATATGTAGAACGTAATATAACCTAACCTAACCCAACCTAACCTCTCGGTGGTATTATTTTACAGAAAGCCGGGCGTGTCTACTCCTACTTCTCGGTGCGAATATTATGTATATAACACAATATAACCTAACCTAATGCAACCTGGTCGCTCGGTGCGAATATTTTCTAAATTCCCAGTCGTGTCGGTTCCGACCGCTCGGCGCGAATATTTTCTAAGTCCCCGGTCGTGTCGGTCCCGACCGCTCGGCGCGAATATTTTCAAAGTCCCCGGTCGTGTCGGTCCCGACCGCTCGGCGCGAACAATTTCCAAGTTCCCGGTCGTGCCGGTCCGTACTTCTCGGTGCGAACATTATATATGTAGAACGTAATATAACCTAACCTAACCCAACCTAACCTCTCGGTGGTATTATTTTACAGAAAGCCGGGCGTGTCTACTCCTACTTCTCGGTGCGAATATTATGTATATAACACAATATAACCTAACCTAATGCAACCTGGTCGCTCGGTGCGAATATTTTCTAAATTCCCAGTCGTGTCGGTTCCGACCGCTCGGCGCGAATATTTTCTAAGTCCCCGGTCGTGTCGGTTCCGACCGCTCGGCGCGAATATTTTCTAAGTCCCCGGTCGTGTCGGTCCCGACCGCTCGGCGCGAATATTTTCAAAGTCCCCGGTCGTGTCGGTCCCGACCGCTCGGCGCGAACAATTTCCAAGTTCCCGGTCGTGCCGGTCCGTACTTCTCGGTGCGAACATTATATATGTAGAACGTAATATAACCTAACCTAACGCAACCTAACCTCTCGGTGGTATTATTTTACAGAAAGCCGGGCGTGTCTACTCCTACTTCTCGGTGCGAATATTATGTATATAACACAATATAACCTAACCTAATGCAACCTGGTCGCTCGGTGCGAATATTTTCTAAATTCCCAGTCGTGTCGGTTCCGACCGCTCGGCGCGAATATTTTCTAAGTCCCCGGTCGTGTCGGTTCCGACCGCTCGGCGCGAATATTTTCTAAGTCCCCGGTCGTGTCGGTCCCGACCTCACAGCGGGAATATTTTCTAAGTCCCCGGTCGTGTCGGTCCCGACCGCTCGGCGCGAACAATTTCCAAGTTCCCGGTCGTGCCGGTCCGTACTTCTCGGTGCGAACATTATATATGTAGAACGTAATATAACCTAACCTAACCCAACCTAACCTCTCGGTGGTATTATTTTACAGAAAGCCGGGCGTGTCTACTCCTACTTCTCGGTGCGAATATTATGTATATAACACAATATAACCTAACCTAATGCAACCTGGTCGCTCGGTGCGAATATTTTCTAAATTCCCAGTCGTGTCGGTTCCGACCGCTCGGCGCGAACAATTTCCAAGTTCCCGGTCGTGCCGGTCCGTACTTCTCGGTGCGAACATTATATATGTAGAACGTAATATAACCTAACCTAACCCAACCTAACCTCTCGGTGGTATTATTTTACAGAAAGCCGGGCGTGTCTACTCCTACTTCTCGGTGCGAATATTATGTATATAACATAATATAACCTAACCTAATGCAACCTGGTCGCTCGGTGCGAATATTTTCTAAATTCCCAGTCGTGTCGGTTCCGACCGCTCGGCGCGAACAATTTCCAAGTTCCCGGTCGTGCCGGTCCGTACTTCTCGGTGCGAACATTATATATGTAGAACGTAATATAACCTAACCTAACCCAACCTAACCTCTCGGTGGTATTATTTTACAGAAAGCCGGGCGTGTCTACTCCTACTTCTCGGTGCGAATATTATGTATATAACACAATATAACCTAACCTAATGCAACCTGGTCGCTCGGTGCGAATATTTTCTAAATTCCCAGTCGTGTCGGTTCCGACCGCTCGGCGCGAATATTTTCAAAGTCCCCGGTCGTGTCGGTCCCGACCGCTCGGCGCGAATATTTTCAAAGTCCCCGGTCGTGTCGGTCCCGACCGCTCGGCGCGAACAATTTCCAAGTTCCCGGTCGTGCCGGTCCGTACTTCTCGGTGCGAACATTATATATGTAGAACGTAATATAACCTAACCTAACCCAACCTAACCTCTCGGTGGTATTATTTTACAGAAAGCCGGGCGTGTCTACTCCTACTTCTCGGTGCGAATATTATGTATATAACACAATATAACCTAACCTAATGCAACCTGGTCGCTCGGTGCGAATATTTTCTAAATTCCCAGTCGTGTCGGTTCCGACCGCTCGGCGCGAATATTTTCTAAGTCCCCGGTCGTGTCGGTCCCGACCGCTCGGCGCGAATATTTTCAAAGTCCCCGGTCGTGTCGGTCCCGACCGCTCGGCGCGAACAATTTCCAAGTTCCCGGTCGTGCCGGTCCGTACTTCTCGGTGCGAACATTATATATGTAGAACGTAATATAACCTAACCTAACCCAACCTAACCTCTCGGTGGTATTATTTTACAGAAAGCCGGGCGTGTCTACTCCTACTTCTCGGTGCGAATATTATGTATATAACACAATATAACCTAACCTAATGCAACCTGGTCGCTCGGTGCGAATATTTTCTAAATTCCCAGTCGTGTCGGTTCCGACCGCTCGGCGCGAATATTTTCTAAGTCCCCGGTCGTGTCGGTCCCGACCGCTCGGCGCGAATATTTTCAAAGTCCCCGGTCGTGTCGGTCCCGACCGCTCGGCGCGAACAATTTCCAAGTTCCCGGTCGTGCCGGTCCGTACTTCTCGGTGCGAACATTATATATGTAGAACGTAATATAACCTAACCTAACCCAACCTAACCTCTCGGTGGTATTATTTTACAGAAAGCCGGGCGTGTCTACTCCTACTTCTCGGTGCGAATATTATGTATATAACACAATATAACCTAACCTAATGCAACCTGGTCGCTCGGTGCGAATATTTTCTAAATTCCCAGTCGTGTCGGTTCCGACCGCTCGGCGCGAATATTTTCTAAGTCCCCGGTCGTGTCGGTCCCGACCGCTCGGCGCGAATATTTTCAAAGTCCCCGGTCGTGTCGGTCCCGACCGCTCGGCGCGAACAATTTCCAAGTTCCCGGTCGTGACGCGCTATCTCAGAGTGTGCGAACATTATATATGTAGAACGTAATATAACCTAACCTAACCCAACCTAACCTCTCGGTGGTATTATTTTACAGAAAGCCGGGCGTGTCTACTCCTACTTCTCGGTGCGAATATTATGTATATAACACAATATAACCTAACCTAATGCAACCTGGTCGCTCGGTGCGAATATTTTCTAAATTCCCAGTCGTGTCGGTTCCGACCGCTCGGCGCGAATATTTTCTAAGTCCCCGGTCGTGTCGGTCCCGACCTCACAGCGGGAATATTTTCTAAGTCCCCGGTCGTGTCGGTCCCGACCGCTCGGCGCGAACAATTTCCAAGTTCCCGGTCGTGCCGGTCCGTACTTCTCGGTGCGAACATTATATATGTAGAACGTAATATAACCTAACCTAACCCAACCTAACCTCTCGGTGGTATTATTTTACAGAAAGCCGGGCGTGTCTACTCCTACTTCTCGGTGCGAATATTATGTATATAACACAATATAACCTAACCTAATGCAACCTGGTCGCTCGGTGCGAATATTTTCTAAATTCCCAGTCGTGTCGGTTCCGACCGCTCGGCGCGAACAATTTCCAAGTTCCCGGTCGTGCCGGTCCGTACTTCTCGGTGCGAACATTATATATGTAGAACGTAATATAACCTAACCTAACCCAACCTAACCTCTCGGTGGTATTATTTTACAGAAAGCCGGGCGTGTCTACTCCTACTTCTCGGTGCGAATATTATGTATATAACACAATATAACCTAACCTAATGCAACCTGGTCGCTCGGTGCGAATATTTTCTAAATTCCCAGTCGTGTCGGTTCCGACCGCTCGGCGCGAACAATTTCCAAGTTCCCGGTCGTGCCGGTCCGTAATTCTCGGTGCGAACATTATATATGTAGAACGTAATATAACCTAACCTAACCCAACCTAACCTCTCGGTGGTATTATTTTACAGAAAGCCGGGCGTGTCTACTCCTACTTCTCGGTGCGAATATTATGTATATAACACAATATAACCTAACCTAATGCAACCTGGTCGCTCGGTGCGAATATTTTCTAAATTCCCAGTCGTGTCGGTTCCGACCGCTCGGCGCGAATATTTTCTAAGTCCCCGGTCGTGTCGGTCCCGACCGCTCGGCGCGAATATTTTCAAAGTCCCCGGTCGTGTCGGTCCCGACCGCTCGGCGCGAACAATTTCCAAGTTCCCGGTCGTGCCGGTCCGTACTTCTCGGTGCGAACATTATATATGTAGAACGTAATATAACCTAACCTAACCCAACCTAACCTCTCGGTGGTATTATTTTACAGAAAGCCGGGCGTGTCTACTCCTACTTCTCGGTGCGAATATTATGTATATAACACAATATAACCTAACCTAATGCAACCTGGTCGCTCGGTGCGAATATTTTCTAAATTCCCAGTCGTGTCGGTTCCGACCGCTCGGCGCGAATATTTTCTAAGTCCCCGGTCGTGTCGGTTCCGACCGCTCGGCGCGAATATTTTCTAAGTCCCCGGTCGTGTCGGTCCCGACCTCACAGCGGGAATATTTTCTAAGTCCCCGGTCGTGTCGGTCCCGACCGCTCGGCGCGAACAATTTCCAAGTTCCCGGTCGTGCCGGTCCGTACTTCTCGGTGCGAACATTATATATATAGAACGTAATATAACCTAACCTAACCCAACCTAACCTCTCGGTGGTATTATTTTACAGAAAGCCGGGCGTGTCTACTCCTACTTCTCGGTGCGAATATTATGTATATAACACAATATAACCTAACCTAATGCAACCTGGTCGCTCGGTGCGAATATTTTCTAAATTCCCAGTCGTGTCGGTTCCGACCGCTCGGCGCGAACAATTTCCAAGTTCCCGGTCGTGCCGGTCCGTACTTCTCGGTGCGAACATTATATATGTAGAACGTAATATAACCTAACCTAACCCAACCTAACCTCTCGGTGGTATTATTTTACAGAAAGCCGGGCGTGTCTACTCCTACTTCTCGGTGCGAATATTATGTATATAACATAATATAACCTAACCTAATGCAACCTGGTCGCTCGGTGCGAATATTTTCTAAATTCCCAGTCGTGTCGGTTCCGACCGCTCGGCGCGAACAATTTCCAAGTTCCCGGTCGTGCCGGTCCGTACTTCTCGGTGCGAACATTATATATGTAGAACGTAATATAACCTAACCTAACCCAACCTAACCTCTCGGTGGTATTATTTTACAGAAAGCCGGGCGTGTCTACTCCTACTTCTCGGTGCGAATATTATGTATATAACACAATATAACCTAACCTAATGCAACCTGGTCGCTCGGTGCGAATATTTTCTAAATTCCCAGTCGTGTCGGTTCCGACCGCTCGGCGCGAATATTTTCTAAGTCCCCGGTCGTGTCGGTTCCGACCGCTCGGCGCGAATATTTTCTAAGTCCCCGGTCGTGTCGGTCCCGACCTCACAGCGGGAATATTTTCTAAGTCCCCGGTCGTGTCGGTCCCGACCGCTCGGCGCGAACAATTTCCAAGTTCCCGGTCGTGCCGGTCCGTACTTCTCGGTGCGAACATTATATATATAGAACGTAATATAACCTAACCTAACCCAACCTAACCTCTCGGTGGTATTATTTTACAGAAAGCCGGGCGTGTCTACTCCTACTTCTCGGTGCGAATATTATGTATATAACACAATATAACCTAACCTAATGCAACCTGGTCGCTCGGTGCGAATATTTTCTAAATTCCCAGTCGTGTCGGTTCCGACCGCTCGGCGCGAACAATTTCCAAGTTCCCGGTCGTGCCGGTCCGTACTTCTCGGTGCGAACATTATATATGTAGAACGTAATATAACCTAACCTAACCCAACCTAACCTCTCGGTGGTATTATTTTACAGAAAGCCGGGCGTGTCTACTCCTACTTCTCGGTGCGAATATTATGTATATAACATAATATAACCTAACCTAATGCAACCTGGTCGCTCGGTGCGAATATTTTCTAAATTCCCAGTCGTGTCGGTTCCGACCGCTCGGCGCGAACAATTTCCAAGTTCCCGGTCGTGCCGGTCCGTACTTCTCGGTGCGAACATTATATATGTAGAACGTAATATAACCTAACCTAACCCAACCTAACCTCTCGGTGGTATTATTTTACAGAAAGCCGGGCGTGTCTACTCCTACTTCTCGGTGCGAATATTATGTATATAACACAATATAACCTAACCTAATGCAACCTGGTCGCTCGGTGCGAATATTTTCTAAATTCCCAGTCGTGTCGGTTCCGACCGCTCGGCGCGAATATTTTCAAAGTCCCCGGTCGTGTCGGTCCCGACCGCTCGGCGCGAATATTTTCAAAGTCCCCGGTCGTGTCGGTCCCGACCGCTCGGCGCGAACAATTTCCAAGTTCCCGGTCGTGCCGGTCCGTACTTCTCGGTGCGAACATTATATATGTAGAACGTAATATAACCTAACCTAACCCAACCTAACCTCTCGGTGGTATTATTTTACAGAAAGCCGGGCGTGTCTACTCCTACTTCTCGGTGCGAATATTATGTATATAACACAATATAACCTAACCTAATGCAACCTGGTCGCTCGGTGCGAATATTTTCTAAATTCCCAGTCGTGTCGGTTCCGACCGCTCGGCGCGAATATTTTCTAAGTCCCCGGTCGTGTCGGTCCCGACCGCTCGGCGCGAATATTTTCAAAGTCCCCGGTCGTGTCGGTCCCGACCGCTCGGCGCGAACAATTTCCAAGTTCCCGGTCGTGCCGGTCCGTACTTCTCGGTGCGAACATTATATATGTAGAACGTAATATAACCTAACCTAACCCAACCTAACCTCTCGGTGGTATTATTTTACAGAAAGCCGGGCGTGTCTACTCCTACTTCTCGGTGCGAATATTATGTATATAACACAATATAACCTAACCTAATGCAACCTGGTCGCTCGGTGCGAATATTTTCTAAATTTCCAGTCGTGTCGGTTCCGACCGCTCGGCGCGAATATTTTCTAAGTCCCCGGTCGTGTCGGTCCCGACCGCTCGGCGCGAATATTTTCAAAGTCCCCGGTCGTGTCGGTCCCGACCGCTCGGCGCGAATATTTTCAAAGTCCCCGGTCGTGTCGGTCCCGACCGCTCGGCGCGAACAATTTCCAAGTTCCCGGTCGTGCCGGTCCGTACTTCTCGGTGCGAACATTATATATGTAGAACGTAATATAACCTAACCTAACCCAACCTAACCTCTCGGTGGTATTATTTTACAGAAAGCCGGGCGTGTCTACTCCTACTTCTCGGTGCGAATATTATGTATATAACACAATATAACCTAACCTAATGCAACCTGGTCGCTCGGTGCGAATATTTTCTAAATTCCCAGTCGTGTCGGTTCCGACCGCTCGGCGCGAATATTTTCTAAGTCCCCGGTCGTGTCGGTCCCGACCGCTCGGCGCGAATATTTTCAAAGTCCCCGGTCGTGTCGGTCCCGACCGCTCGGCGCGAACAATTTCCAAGTTCCCGGTCGTGCCGGTCCGTACTTCTCGGTGCGAACATTATATATGTAGAACGTAATATAACCTAACCTAACCCAACCTAACCTCTCGGTGGTATTATTTTACAGAAAGCCGGGCGTGTCTACTCCTACTTCTCGGTGCGAATATTATGTATATAACACAATATAACCTAACCTAATGCAACCTGGTCGCTCGGTGCGAATATTTTCTAAATTCCCAGTCGTGTCGGTTCCGACCGCTCGGCGCGAATATTTTCTAAGTCCCCGGTCGTGTCGGTCCCGACCGCTCGGCGCGAATATTTTCAAAGTCCCCGGTCGTGTCGGTCCCGACCGCTCGGCGCGAACAATTTCCAAGTTCCCGGTCGTGCCGGTCCGTACTTCTCGGTGCGAACATTATATATGTAGAACGTAATATAACCTAACCTAACCCAACCTAACCTCTCGGTGGTATTATTTTACAGAAAGCCGGGCGTGTCTACTCCTACTTCTCGGTGCGAATATTATGTATATAACACAATATAACCTAACCTAATGCAACATGGTCGCTCGGTGCGAATATTTTCTAAATTCCCAGTCGTGTCGGTTCCGACCGCTCGGCGCGAATATTTTCTAAGTCCCCGGTCGTGTCGGTCCCGACCGCTCGGCGCGAATATTTTCAAAGTCCCCGGTCGTGTCGGTCCCGACCGCTCGGCGCGAACAATTTCCAAGTTCCCGGTCGTGCCGGTCCGTACTTCTCGGTGCGAACATTATATATGTAGAACGTAATATAACCTAACCTAACCCAACCTAACCTCTCGGTGGTGTTATTTTACAGAAAGCCGGGCGTGTCTACTCCTACTTCTCGGTGCGAATATTATGTATATAACACAATATAACCTAACCTAATGCAACCTGGTCGCTCGGTGCGAATATTTTCTAAATTCCCAGTCGTGTCGGTTCCGACCGCTCGGCGCGAATATTTTCTAAGTCCCCGGTCGTGTCGGTTCCGACCGCTCGGCGCGAATATTTTCTAAGTCCCCGGTCGTGTCGGTCCCGACCTCACAGCGGGAATATTTTCTAAGTCCCCGGTCGTGTCGGTCCCGACCGCTCGGCGCGAACAATTTCCAAGTTCCCGGTCGTGCCGGTCCGTACTTCTCGGTGCGAACATTATATATGTAGAACGTAATATAACCTAACCTAACCCAACCTAACCTCTCGGTGGTATTATTTTACAGAAAGCCGGGCGTGTCTACTCCTACTTCTCGGTGCGAATATTATGTATATAACACAATATAACCTAACCTAATGCAACCTGGTCGCTCGGTGCGAATATTTTCTAAATTCCCAGTCGTGTCGGTTCCGACCGCTCGGCGCGAACAATTTCCAAGTTCCCGGTCGTGCCGGTCCGTACTTCTCGGTGCGAACATTATATATGTAGAACGTAATATAACCTAACCTAACCCAACCTAACCTCTCGGTGGTATTATTTTACAGAAAGCCGGGCGTGTCTACTCCTACTTCTCGGTGCGAATATTATGTATATAACACAATATAACCTAACCTAATGCAACCTGGTCGCTCGGTGCGAATATTTTCTAAATTCCCAGTCGTGTCGGTTCCGACCGCTCGGCGCGAATATTTTCAAAGTCCCCGGTCGTGTCGGTCCCGACCGCTCGGCGCGAACAATTTCCAAGTTCCCGGTCGTGCCGGTCCGTACTTCTCGGTGCGAACATTATATATGTAGAACGTAATATAACCTAACCTAACCCAACCTAACCTCTCGGTGGTATTATTTTACAGAAAGCCGGGCGTGTCTACTCCTACTTCTCGGTGCGAATATTATGTATATAACACAATATAACCTAACCTAATGCAACCTGGTCGCTCGGTGCGAATATTTTCTAAATTCCCAGTCGTGTCGGTTCCGACCGCTCGGCGCGAACAATTTCCAAGTTCCCGGTCGTGCCGGTCCGTAATTCTCGGTGCGAACATTATATATGTAGAACGTAATATAACCTAACCTAACCCAACCTAACCTCTCGGTGGTATTATTTTACAGAAAGCCGGGCGTGTCTACTCCTACTTCTCGGTGCGAATATTATGTATATAACACAATATAACCTAACCTAATGCAACCTGGTCGCTCGGTGCGAATATTTTCTAAATTCCCAGTCGTGTCGGTTCCGACCGCTCGGCGCGAATATTTTCTAAGTCCCCGGTCGTGTCGGTCCCGACCGCTCGGCGCGAATATTTTCAAAGTCCCCGGTCGTGTCGGTCCCGACCGCTCGGCGCGAACAATTTCCAAGTTCCCGGTCGTGCCGGTCCGTACTTCTCGGTGCGAACATTATATATGTAGAACGTAATATAACCTAACCTAACCCAACCTAACCTCTCGGTGGTATTATTTTACAGAAAGCCGGGCGTGTCTACTCCTACTTCTCGGTGCGAATATTATGTATATAACACAATATAACCTAACCTAATGCAACCTGGTCGCTCGGTGCGAATATTTTCTAAATTCCCAGTCGTGTCGGTTCCGACCGCTCGGCGCGAACAATTTCCAAGTTCCCGGTCGTGCCGGTCCGTACTTCTCGGTGCGAACATTATATATGTAGAACGTAATATAACCTAACCTAACCCAACCTAACCTCTCGGTGGTATTATTTTACAGAAAGCCGGGCGTGTCTACTCCTACTTCTCGGTGCGAATATTATGTATATAACACAATATAACCTAACCTAATGCAACCTGGTCGCTCGGTGCGAATATTTTCTAAATTCCCAGTCGTGTCGGTTCCGACCGCTCGGCGCGAATATTTTCTAAGTCCCCGGTCGTGTCGGTCCCGACCGCTCGGCGCGAATATTTTCAAAGTCCCCGGTCGTGTCGGTCCCGACCGCTCGGCGCGAATATTTTCAAAGTCCCCGGTCGTGTCGGTCCCGACCGCTCGGCGCGAACAATTTCCAAGTTCCCGGTCGTGCCGGTCCGTACTTCTCGGTGCGAACATTATATATGTAGAACGTAATATAACCTAACCTAACCCAACCTAACCTCTCGGTGGTATTATTTTACAGAAAGCCGGGCGTGTCTACTCCTACTTCTCGGTGCGAATATTATGTATATAACACAATATAACCTAACCTAATGCAACCTGGTCGCTCGGTGCGAATATTTTCTAAATTCCCAGTCGTGTCGGTTCCGACCGCTCGGCGCGAATATTTTCTAAGTCCCCGGTCGTGTCGGTCCCGACCGCTCGGCGCGAATATTTTCAAAGTCCCCGGTCGTGTCGGTCCCGACCGCTCGGCGCGAACAATTTCCAAGTTCCCGGTCGTGCCGGTCCGTACTTCTCGGTGCGAACATTATATATGTAGAACGTAATATAACCTAACCTAACCCAACCTAACCTCTCGGTGGTATTATTTTACAGAAAGCCGGGCGTGTCTACTCCTACTTCTCGGTGCGAATATTATGTATATAACACAATATAACCTAACCTAATGCAACCTGGTCGCTCGGTGCGAATATTTTCTAAATTCCCAGTCGTGTCGGTTCCGACCGCTCGGCGCGAATATTTTCTAAGTCCCCGGTCGTGTCGGTCCCGACCGCTCGGCGCGAATATTTTCAAAGTCCCCGGTCGTGTCGGTCCCGACCGCTCGGCGCGAACAATTTCCAAGTTCCCGGTCGTGCCGGTCCGTACTTCTCGGTGCGAACATTATATATGTAGAACGTAATATAACCTAACCTAACCCAACCTAACCTCTCGGTGGTATTATTTTACAGAAAGCCGGGCGTGTCTACTCCTACTTCTCGGTGCGAATATTATGTATATAACACAATATAACCTAACCTAATGCAACATGGTCGCTCGGTGCGAATATTTTCTAAATTCCCAGTCGTGTCGGTTCCGACCGCTCGGCGCGAATATTTTCTAAGTCCCCGGTCGTGTCGGTCCCGACCGCTCGGCGCGAATATTTTCAAAGTCCCCGGTCGTGTCGGTCCCGACCGCTCGGCGCGAACAATTTCCAAGTTCCCGGTCGTGCCGGTCCGTACTTCTCGGTGCGAACATTATATATGTAGAACGTAATATAACCTAACCTAACCCAACCTAACCTCTCGGTGGTGTTATTTTACAGAAAGCCGGGCGTGTCTACTCCTACTTCTCGGTGCGAATATTATGTATATAACACAATATAACCTAACCTAATGCAACCTGGTCGCTCGGTGCGAATATTTTCTAAATTCCCAGTCGTGTCGGTTCCGACCGCTCGGCGCGAATATTTTCTAAGTCCCCGGTCGTGTCGGTTCCGACCGCTCGGCGCGAATATTTTCTAAGTCCCCGGTCGTGTCGGTCCCGACCTCACAGCGGGAATATTTTCTAAGTCCCCGGTCGTGTCGGTCCCGACCGCTCGGCGCGAACAATTTCCAAGTTCCCGGTCGTGCCGGTCCGTACTTCTCGGTGCGAACATTATATATGTAGAACGTAATATAACCTAACCTAACCCAACCTAACCTCTCGGTGGTATTATTTTACAGAAAGCCGGGCGTGTCTACTCCTACTTCTCGGTGCGAATATTATGTATATAACACAATATAACCTAACCTAATGCAACCTGGTCGCTCGGTGCGAATATTTTCTAAATTCCCAGTCGTGTCGGTTCCGACCGCTCGGCGCGAACAATTTCCAAGTTCCCGGTCGTGCCGGTCCGTACTTCTCGGTGCGAACATTATATATGTAGAACGTAATATAACCTAACCTAACCCAACCTAACCTCTCGGTGGTATTATTTTACAGAAAGCCGGGCGTGTCTACTCCTACTTCTCGGTGCGAATATTATGTATATAACACAATATAACCTAACCTAATGCAACCTGGTCGCTCGGTGCGAATATTTTCTAAATTCCCAGTCGTGTCGGTTCCGACCGCTCGGCGCGAATATTTTCAAAGTCCCCGGTCGTGTCGGTCCCGACCGCTCGGCGCGAACAATTTCCAAGTTCCCGGTCGTGCCGGTCCGTACTTCTCGGTGCGAACATTATATATGTAGAACGTAATATAACCTAACCTAACCCAACCTAACCTCTCGGTGGTATTATTTTACAGAAAGCCGGGCGTGTCTACTCCTACTTCTCGGTGCGAATATTATGTATATAACACAATATAACCTAACCTAATGCAACCTGGTCGCTCGGTGCGAATATTTTCTAAATTCCCAGTCGTGTCGGTTCCGACCGCTCGGCGCGAACAATTTCCAAGTTCCCGGTCGTGCCGGTCCGTAATTCTCGGTGCGAACATTATATATGTAGAACGTAATATAACCTAACCTAACCCAACCTAACCTCTCGGTGGTATTATTTTACAGAAAGCCGGGCGTGTCTACTCCTACTTCTCGGTGCGAATATTATGTATATAACACAATATAACCTAACCTAATGCAACCTGGTCGCTCGGTGCGAATATTTTCTAAATTCCCAGTCGTGTCGGTTCCGACCGCTCGGCGCGAATATTTTCTAAGTCCCCGGTCGTGTCGGTCCCGACCGCTCGGCGCGAATATTTTCAAAGTCCCCGGTCGTGTCGGTCCCGACCGCTCGGCGCGAACAATTTCCAAGTTCCCGGTCGTGCCGGTCCGTACTTCTCGGTGCGAACATTATATATGTAGAACGTAATATAACCTAACCTAACCCAACCTAACCTCTCGGTGGTATTATTTTACAGAAAGCCGGGCGTGTCTACTCCTACTTCTCGGTGCGAATATTATGTATATAACACAATATAACCTAACCTAATGCAACCTGGTCGCTCGGTGCGAATATTTTCTAAATTCCCAGTCGTGTCGGTTCCGACCGCTCGGCGCGAATATTTTCTAAGTCCCCGGTCGTGTCGGTTCCGACCGCTCGGCGCGAATATTTTCTAAGTCCCCGGTCGTGTCGGTCCCGACCTCACAGCGGGAATATTTTCTAAGTCCCCGGTCGTGTCGGTCCCGACCGCTCGGCGCGAACAATTTCCAAGTTCCCGGTCGTGCCGGTCCGTACTTCTCGGTGCGAACATTATATATATAGAACGTAATATAACCTAACCTAACCCAACCTAACCTCTCGGTGGTATTATTTTACAGAAAGCCGGGCGTGTCTACTCCTACTTCTCGGTGCGAATATTATGTATATAACACAATATAACCTAACCTAATGCAACCTGGTCGCTCGGTGCGAATATTTTCTAAATTCCCAGTCGTGTCGGTTCCGACCGCTCGGCGCGAACAATTTCCAAGTTCCCGGTCGTGCCGGTCCGTACTTCTCGGTGCGAACATTATATATGTAGAACGTAATATAACCTAACCTAACCCAACCTAACCTCTCGGTGGTATTATTTTACAGAAAGCCGGGCGTGTCTACTCCTACTTCTCGGTGCGAATATTATGTATATAACACAATATAACCTAACCTAATGCAACCTGGTCGCTCGGTGCGAATATTTTCTAAATTCCCAGTCGTGTCGGTTCCGACCGCTCGGCGCGAATATTTTCAAAGTCCCCGGTCGTGTCGGTCCCGACCGCTCGGCGCGAACAATTTCCAAGTTCCCGGTCGTGCCGGTCCGTACTTCTCGGTGCGAACATTATATATGTAGAACGTAATATAACCTAACCTAACCCAACCTAACCTCTCGGTGGTATTATTTTACAGAAAGCCGGGCGTGTCTACTCCTACTTCTCGGTGCGAATATTATGTATATAACACAATATAACCTAACCTAATGCAACCTGGTCGCTCGGTGCGAATATTTTCTAAATTCCCAGTCGTGTCGGTTCCGACCGCTCGGCGCGAACAATTTCCAAGTTCCCGGTCGTGCCGGTCCGTAATTCTCGGTGCGAACATTATATATGTAGAACGTAATATAACCTAACCTAACCCAACCTAACCTCTCGGTGGTATTATTTTACAGAAAGCCGGGCGTGTCTACTCCTACTTCTCGGTGCGAATATTATGTATATAACACAATATAACCTAACCTAATGCAACCTGGTCGCTCGGTGCGAATATTTTCTAAATTCCCAGTCGTGTCGGTTCCGACCGCTCGGCGCGAATATTTTCTAAGTCCCCGGTCGTGTCGGTCCCGACCGCTCGGCGCGAATATTTTCAAAGTCCCCGGTCGTGTCGGTCCCGACCGCTCGGCGCGAACAATTTCCAAGTTCCCGGTCGTGCCGGTCCGTACTTCTCGGTGCGAACATTATATATGTAGAACGTAATATAACCTAACCTAACCCAACCTAACCTCTCGGTGGTATTATTTTACAGAAAGCCGGGCGTGTCTACTCCTACTTCTCGGTGCGAATATTATGTATATAACACAATATAACCTAACCTAATGCAACCTGGTCGCTCGGTGCGAATATTTTCTAAATTCCCAGTCGTGTCGGTTCCGACCGCTCGGCGCGAATATTTTCTAAGTCCCCGGTCGTGTCGGTTCCGACCGCTCGGCGCGAATATTTTCTAAGTCCCCGGTCGTGTCGGTCCCGACCTCACAGCGGGAATATTTTCTAAGTCCCCGGTCGTGTCGGTCCCGACCGCTCGGCGCGAACAATTTCCAAGTTCCCGGTCGTGCCGGTCCGTACTTCTCGGTGCGAACATTATATATATAGAACGTAATATAACCTAACCTAACCCAACCTAACCTCTCGGTGGTATTATTTTACAGAAAGCCGGGCGTGTCTACTCCTACTTCTCGGTGCGAATATTATGTATATAACACAATATAACCTAACCTAATGCAACCTGGTCGCTCGGTGCGAATATTTTCTAAATTCCCAGTCGTGTCGGTTCCGACCGCTCGGCGCGAACAATTTCCAAGTTCCCGGTCGTGCCGGTCCGTACTTCTCGGTGCGAACATTATATATGTAGAACGTAATATAACCTAACCTAACCCAACCTAACCTCTCGGTGGTATTATTTTACAGAAAGCCGGGCGTGTCTACTCCTACTTCTCGGTGCGAATATTATGTATATAACACAATATAACCTAACCTAATGCAACCTGGTCGCTCGGTGCGAATATTTTCTAAATTCCCAGTCGTGTCGGTTCCGACCGCTCGGCGCGAATATTTTCAAAGTCCCCGGTCGTGTCGGTCCCGACCGCTCGGCGCGAACAATTTCCAAGTTCCCGGTCGTGCCGGTCCGTACTTCTCGGTGCGAACATTATATATGTAGAACGTAATATAACCTAACCTAACCCAACCTAACCTCTCGGTGGTATTATTTTACAGAAAGCCGGGCGTGTCTACTCCTACTTCTCGGTGCGAATATTATGTATATAACACAATATAACCTAACCTAATGCAACCTGGTCGCTCGGTGCGAATATTTTCTAAATTCCCAGTCGTGTCGGTTCCGACCGCTCGGCGCGAATATTTTCTAAGTCCCCGGTCGTGTCGGTTCCGACCGCTCGGCGCGAATATTTTCTAAGTCCCCGGTCGTGTCGGTCCCGACCTCACAGCGGGAATATTTTCTAAGTCCCCGGTCGTGTCGGTCCCGACCGCTCGGCGCGAACAATTTCCAAGTTCCCGGTCGTGCCGGTCCGTACTTCTCGGTGCGAACATTATATATATAGAACGTAATATAACCTAACCTAACCCAACCTAACCTCTCGGTGGTATTATTTTACAGAAAGCCGGGCGTGTCTACTCCTACTTCTCGGTGCGAATATTATGTATATAACACAATATAACCTAACCTAATGCAACCTGGTCGCTCGGTGCGAATATTTTCTAAATTCCCAGTCGTGTCGGTTCCGACCGCTCGGCGCGAACAATTTCCAAGTTCCCGGTCGTGCCGGTCCGTACTTCTCGGTGCGAACATTATATATGTAGAACGTAATATAACCTAACCTAACCCAACCTAACCTCTCGGTGGTATTATTTTACAGAAAGCCGGGCGTGTCTACTCCTACTTCTCGGTGCGAATATTATGTATATAACACAATATAACCTAACCTAATGCAACCTGGTCGCTCGGTGCGAATATTTTCTAAATTCCCAGTCGTGTCGGTTCCGACCGCTCGGCGCGAATATTTTCAAAGTCCCCGGTCGTGTCGGTCCCGACCGCTCGGCGCGAACAATTTCCAAGTTCCCGGTCGTGCCGGTCCGTACTTCTCGGTGCGAACATTATATATGTAGAACGTAATATAACCTAACCTAACCCAACCTAACCTCTCGGTGGTATTATTTTACAGAAAGCCGGGCGTGTCTACTCCTACTTCTCGGTGCGAATATTATGTATATAACACAATATAACCTAACCTAATGCAACCTGGTCGCTCGGTGCGAATATTTTCTAAATTCCCAGTCGTGTCGGTTCCGACCGCTCGGCGCGAACAATTTCCAAGTTCCCGGTCGTGCCGGTCCGTAATTCTCGGTGCGAACATTATATATGTAGAACGTAATATAACCTAACCTAACCCAACCTAACCTCTCGGTGGTATTATTTTACAGAAAGCCGGGCGTGTCTACTCCTACTTCTCGGTGCGAATATTATGTATATAACACAATATAACCTAACCTAATGCAACCTGGTCGCTCGGTGCGAATATTTTCTAAATTCCCAGTCGTGTCGGTTCCGACCGCTCGGCGCGAATATTTTCTAAGTCCCCGGTCGTGTCGGTCCCGACCGCTCGGCGCGAATATTTTCAAAGTCCCCGGTCGTGTCGGTCCCGACCGCTCGGCGCGAACAATTTCCAAGTTCCCGGTCGTGCCGGTCCGTACTTCTCGGTGCGAACATTATATATGTAGAACGTAATATAACCTAACCTAACCCAACCTAACCTCTCGGTGGTATTATTTTACAGAAAGCCGGGCGTGTCTACTCCTACTTCTCGGTGCGAATATTATGTATATAACACAATATAACCTAACCTAATGCAACCTGGTCGCTCGGTGCGAATATTTTCTAAATTCCCAGTCGTGTCGGTTCCGACCGCTCGGCGCGAATATTTTCTAAGTCCCCGGTCGTGTCGGTTCCGACCGCTCGGCGCGAATATTTTCTAAGTCCCCGGTCGTGTCGGTCCCGACCTCACAGCGGGAATATTTTCTAAGTCCCCGGTCGTGTCGGTCCCGACCGCTCGGCGCGAACAATTTCCAAGTTCCCGGTCGTGCCGGTCCGTACTTCTCGGTGCGAACATTATATATATAGAACGTAATATAACCTAACCTAACCCAACCTAACCTCTCGGTGGTATTATTTTACAGAAAGCCGGGCGTGTCTACTCCTACTTCTCGGTGCGAATATTATGTATATAACACAATATAACCTAACCTAATGCAACCTGGTCGCTCGGTGCGAATATTTTCTAAATTCCCAGTCGTGTCGGTTCCGACCGCTCGGCGCGAACAATTTCCAAGTTCCCGGTCGTGCCGGTCCGTACTTCTCGGTGCGAACATTATATATGTAGAACGTAATATAACCTAACCTAACCCAACCTAACCTCTCGGTGGTATTATTTTACAGAAAGCCGGGCGTGTCTACTCCTACTTCTCGGTGCGAATATTATGTATATAACACAATATAACCTAACCTAATGCAACCTGGTCGCTCGGTGCGAATATTTTCTAAATTCCCAGTCGTGTCGGTTCCGACCGCTCGGCGCGAATATTTTCAAAGTCCCCGGTCGTGTCGGTCCCGACCGCTCGGCGCGAACAATTTCCAAGTTCCCGGTCGTGCCGGTCCGTACTTCTCGGTGCGAACATTATATATGTAGAACGTAATATAACCTAACCTAACCCAACCTAACCTCTCGGTGGTATTATTTTACAGAAAGCCGGGCGTGTCTACTCCTACTTCTCGGTGCGAATATTATGTATATAACACAATATAACCTAACCTAATGCAACCTGGTCGCTCGGTGCGAATATTTTCTAAATTCCCAGTCGTGTCGGTTCCGACCGCTCGGCGCGAACAATTTCCAAGTTCCCGGTCGTGCCGGTCCGTAATTCTCGGTGCGAACATTATATATGTAGAACGTAATATAACCTAACCTAACCCAACCTAACCTCTCGGTGGTATTATTTTACAGAAAGCCGGGCGTGTCTACTCCTACTTCTCGGTGCGAATATTATGTATATAACACAATATAACCTAACCTAATGCAACCTGGTCGCTCGGTGCGAATATTTTCTAAATTCCCAGTCGTGTCGGTTCCGACCGCTCGGCGCGAATATTTTCTAAGTCCCCGGTCGTGTCGGTCCCGACCGCTCGGCGCGAATATTTTCAAAGTCCCCGGTCGTGTCGGTCCCGACCGCTCGGCGCGAACAATTTCCAAGTTCCCGGTCGTGCCGGTCCGTACTTCTCGGTGCGAACATTATATATGTAGAACGTAATATAACCTAACCTAACCCAACCTAACCTCTCGGTGGTATTATTTTACAGAAAGCCGGGCGTGTCTACTCCTACTTCTCGGTGCGAATATTATGTATATAACACAATATAACCTAACCTAATGCAACCTGGTCGCTCGGTGCGAATATTTTCTAAATTCCCAGTCGTGTCGGTTCCGACCGCTCGGCGCGAATATTTTCTAAGTCCCCGGTCGTGTCGGTTCCGACCGCTCGGCGCGAATATTTTCTAAGTCCCCGGTCGTGTCGGTCCCGACCTCACAGCGGGAATATTTTCTAAGTCCCCGGTCGTGTCGGTCCCGACCGCTCGGCGCGAACAATTTCCAAGTTCCCGGTCGTGCCGGTCCGTACTTCTCGGTGCGAACATTATATATATAGAACGTAATATAACCTAACCTAACCCAACCTAACCTCTCGGTGGTATTATTTTACAGAAAGCCGGGCGTGTCTACTCCTACTTCTCGGTGCGAATATTATGTATATAACACAATATAACCTAACCTAATGCAACCTGGTCGCTCGGTGCGAATATTTTCTAAATTCCCAGTCGTGTCGGTTCCGACCGCTCGGCGCGAACAATTTCCAAGTTCCCGGTCGTGCCGGTCCGTACTTCTCGGTGCGAACATTATATATGTAGAACGTAATATAACCTAACCTAACCCAACCTAACCTCTCGGTGGTATTATTTTACAGAAAGCCGGGCGTGTCTACTCCTACTTCTCGGTGCGAATATTATGTATATAACATAATATAACCTAACCTAATGCAACCTGGTCGCTCGGTGCGAATATTTTCTAAATTCCCAGTCGTGTCGGTTCCGACCGCTCGGCGCGAACAATTTCCAAGTTCCCGGTCGTGCCGGTCCGTACTTCTCGGTGCGAACATTATATATGTAGAACGTAATATAACCTAACCTAACCCAACCTAACCTCTCGGTGGTATTATTTTACAGAAAGCCGGGCGTGTCTACTCCTACTTCTCGGTGCGAATATTATGTATATAACACAATATAACCTAACCTAATGCAACCTGGTCGCTCGGTGCGAATATTTTCTAAATTCCCAGTCGTGTCGGTTCCGACCGCTCGGCGCGAATATTTTCAAAGTCCCCGGTCGTGTCGGTCCCGACCGCTCGGCGCGAATATTTTCAAAGTCCCCGGTCGTGTCGGTCCCGACCGCTCGGCGCGAACAATTTCCAAGTTCCCGGTCGTGCCGGTCCGTACTTCTCGGTGCGAACATTATATATGTAGAACGTAATATAACCTAACCTAACCCAACCTAACCTCTCGGTGGTATTATTTTACAGAAAGCCGGGCGTGTCTACTCCTACTTCTCGGTGCGAATATTATGTATATAACACAATATAACCTAACCTAATGCAACCTGGTCGCTCGGTGCGAATATTTTCTAAATTCCCAGTCGTGTCGGTTCCGACCGCTCGGCGCGAATATTTTCTAAGTCCCCGGTCGTGTCGGTCCCGACCGCTCGGCGCGAATATTTTCAAAGTCCCCGGTCGTGTCGGTCCCGACCGCTCGGCGCGAATATTTTCAAAGTCCCCGGTCGTGTCGGTCCCGACCGCTCGGCGCGAACAATTTCCAAGTTCCCGGTCGTGCCGGTCCGTACTTCTCGGTGCGAACATTATATATGTAGAACGTAATATAACCTAACCTAACCCAACCTAACCTCTCGGTGGTATTATTTTACAGAAAGCCGGGCGTGTCTACTCCTACTTCTCGGTGCGAATATTATGTATATAACACAATATAACCTAACCTAATGCAACCTGGTCGCTCGGTGCGAATATTTTCTAAATTCCCAGTCGTGTCGGTTCCGACCGCTCGGCGCGAATATTTTCTAAGTCCCCGGTCGTGTCGGTCCCGACCGCTCGGCGCGAATATTTTCAAAGTCCCCGGTCGTGTCGGTCCCGACCGCTCGGCGCGAACAATTTCCAAGTTCCCGGTCGTGCCGGTCCGTACTTCTCGGTGCGAACATTATATATGTAGAACGTAATATAACCTAACCTAACCCAACCTAACCTCTCGGTGGTATTATTTTACAGAAAGCCGGGCGTGTCTACTCCTACTTCTCGGTGCGAACATTATGTATATAACACAATATAACCTAACCTAATGCAACCTGGTCGCTCGGTGCGAATATTTTCTAAATTCCCAGTCGTGTCGGTTCCGACCGCTCGGCGCGAATATTTTCTAAGTCCCCGGTCGTGTCGGTCCCGACCGCTCGGCGCGAATATTTTCAAAGTCCCCGGTCGTGTCGGTCCCGACCGCTCGGCGCGAACAATTTCCAAGTTCCCGGTCGTGCCGGTCCGTACTTCTCGGTGCGAACATTATATATGTAGAACGTAATATAACCTAACCTAACCCAACCTAACCTCTCGGTGGTATTATTTTACAGAAAGCCGGGCGTGTCTACTCCTACTTCTCGGTGCGAATATTATGTATATAACACAATATAACCTAACCTAATGCAACCTGGTCGCTCGGTGCGAATATTTTCTAAATTCCCAGTCGTGTCGGTTCCGACCGCTCGGCGCGAATATTTTCTAAGTCCCCGGTCGTGTCGGTTCCGACCGCTCGGCGCGAATATTTTCTAAGTCCCCGGTCGTGTCGGTCCCGACCTCACAGCGGGAATATTTTCTAAGTCCCCGGTCGTGTCGGTCCCGACCGCTCGGCGCGAACAATTTCCAAGTTCCCGGTCGTGCCGGTCCGTACTTCTCGGTGCGAACATTATATATGTAGAACGTAATATAACCTAACCTAACCCAACCTAACCTCTCGGTGGTATTATTTTACAGAAAGCCGGGCGTGTCTACTCCTACTTCTCGGTGCGAATATTATGTATATAACACAATATAACCTAACCTAATGCAACCTGGTCGCTCGGTGCGAATATTTTCTAAATTCCCAGTCGTGTCGGTTCCGACCGCTCGGCGCGAACAATTTCCAAGTTCCCGGTCGTGCCGGTCCGTACTTCTCGGTGCGAACATTATATATGTAGAACGTAATATAACCTAACCTAACCCAACCTAACCTCTCGGTGGTATTATTTTACAGAAAGCCGGGCGTGTCTACTCCTACTTCTCGGTGCGAATATTATGTATATAACACAATATAACCTAACCTAATGCAACCTGGTCGCTCGGTGCGAATATTTTCTAAATTCCCAGTCGTGTCGGTTCCGACCGCTCGGCGCGAATATTTTCAAAGTCCCCGGTCGTGTCGGTCCCGACCGCTCGGCGCGAACAATTTCCAAGTTCCCGGTCGTGCCGGTCCGTACTTCTCGGTGCGAACATTATATATGTAGAACGTAATATAACCTAACCTAACCCAACCTAACCTCTCGGTGGTATTATTTTACAGAAAGCCGGGCGTGTCTACTCCTACTTCTCGGTGCGAATATTATGTATATAACACAATATAACCTAACCTAATGCAACCTGGTCGCTCGGTGCGAATATTTTCTAAATTCCCAGTCGTGTCGGTTCCGACCGCTCGGCGCGAACAATTTCCAAGTTCCCGGTCGTGCCGGTCCGTAATTCTCGGTGCGAACATTATATATGTAGAACGTAATATAACCTAACCTAACCCAACCTAACCTCTCGGTGGTATTATTTTACAGAAAGCCGGGCGTGTCTACTCCTACTTCTCGGTGCGAATATTATGTATATAACACAATATAACCTAACCTAATGCAACCTGGTCGCTCGGTGCGAATATTTTCTAAATTCCCAGTCGTGTCGGTTCCGACCGCTCGGCGCGAATATTTTCTAAGTCCCCGGTCGTGTCGGTTCCGACCGCTCGGCGCGAATATTTTCTAAGTCCCCGGTCGTGTCGGTCCCGACCTCACAGCGGGAATATTTTCTAAGTCCCCGGTCGTGTCGGTCCCGACCGCTCGGCGCGAACAATTTCCAAGTTCCCGGTCGTGCCGGTCCGTACTTCTCGGTGCGAACATTATATATGTAGAACGTAATATAACCTAACCTAACCCAACCTAACCTCTCGGTGGTATTATTTTACAGAAAGCCGGGCGTGTCTACTCCTACTTCTCGGTGCGAATATTATGTATATAACACAATATAACCTAACCTAATGCAACCTGGTCGCTCGGTGCGAATATTTTCTAAATTCCCAGTCGTGTCGGTTCCGACCGCTCGGCGCGAACAATTTCCAAGTTCCCGGTCGTGCCGGTCCGTACTTCTCGGTGCGAACATTATATATGTAGAACGTAATATAACCTAACCTAACCCAACCTAACCTCTCGGTGGTATTATTTTACAGAAAGCCGGGCGTGTCTACTCCTACTTCTCGGTGCGAATATTATGTATATAACACAATATAACCTAACCTAATGCAACCTGGTCGCTCGGTGCGAATATTTTCTAAATTCCCAGTCGTGTCGGTTCCGACCGCTCGGCGCGAATATTTTCAAAGTCCCCGGTCGTGTCGGTCCCGACCGCTCGGCGCGAACAATTTCCAAGTTCCCGGTCGTGCCGGTCCGTACTTCTCGGTGCGAACATTATATATGTAGAACGTAATATAACCTAACCTAACCCAACCTAACCTCTCGGTGGTATTATTTTACAGAAAGCCGGGCGTGTCTACTCCTACTTCTCGGTGCGAATATTATGTATATAACACAATATAACCTAACCTAATGCAACCTGGTCGCTCGGTGCGAATATTTTCTAAATTCCCAGTCGTGTCGGTTCCGACCGCTCGGCGCGAACAATTTCCAAGTTCCCGGTCGTGCCGGTCCGTAATTCTCGGTGCGAACATTATATATGTAGAACGTAATATAACCTAACCTAACCCAACCTAACCTCTCGGTGGTATTATTTTACAGAAAGCCGGGCGTGTCTACTCCTACTTCTCGGTGCGAATATTATGTATATAACACAATATAACCTAACCTAATGCAACCTGGTCGCTCGGTGCGAATATTTTCTAAATTCCCAGTCGTGTCGGTTCCGACCGCTCGGCGCGAATATTTTCTAAGTCCCCGGTCGTGTCGGTCCCGACCGCTCGGCGCGAATATTTTCAAAGTCCCCGGTCGTGTCGGTCCCGACCGCTCGGCGCGAACAATTTCCAAGTTCCCGGTCGTGCCGGTCCGTACTTCTCGGTGCGAACATTATATATGTAGAACGTAATATAACCTAACCTAACCCAACCTAACCTCTCGGTGGTATTATTTTACAGAAAGCCGGGCGTGTCTACTCCTACTTCTCGGTGCGAATATTATGTATATAACACAATATAACCTAACCTAATGCAACCTGGTCGCTCGGTGCGAATATTTTCTAAATTCCCAGTCGTGTCGGTTCCGACCGCTCGGCGCGAATATTTTCTAAGTCCCCGGTCGTGTCGGTTCCGACCGCTCGGCGCGAATATTTTCTAAGTCCCCGGTCGTGTCGGTCCCGACCTCACAGCGGGAATATTTTCTAAGTCCCCGGTCGTGTCGGTCCCGACCGCTCGGCGCAAACAATTTCCAAGTTCCCGGTCGTGCCGGTCCGTACTTCTCGGTGCGAACATTATATATGTAGAACGTAATATAACCTAACCTAACCCAACCTAACCTCTCGGTGGTATTATTTTACAGAAAGCCGGGCGTGTCTACTCCTACTTCTCGGTGCGAATATTATGTATATAACACAATATAACCTAACCTAATGCAACCTGGTCGCTCGGTGCGAATATTTTCTAAATTCCCAGTCGTGTCGGTTCCGACCGCTCGGCGCGAACAATTTCCAAGTTCCCGGTCGTGCCGGTCCGTACTTCTCGGTGCGAACATTATATATGTAGAACGTAATATAACCTAACCTAACCCAACCTAACCTCTCGGTGGTATTATTTTACAGAAAGCCGGGCGTGTCTACTCCTACTTCTCGGTGCGAATATTATGTATATAACATAATATAACCTAACCTAATGCAACCTGGTCGCTCGGTGCGAATATTTTCTAAATTCCCAGTCGTGTCGGTTCCGACCGCTCGGCGCGAATATTTTCTAAGTCCCCGGTCGTGTCGGTCCCGACCGCTCGGCGCGAATATTTTCAAAGTCCCCGGTCGTGTCGGTCCCGACCGCTCGGCGCGAACAATTTCCAAGTTCCCGGTCGTGCCGGTCCGTACTTCTCGGTGCGAACATTATATATGTAGAACGTAATATAACCTAACCTAACCCAACCTAACCTCTCGGTGGTATTATTTTACAGAAAGCCGGGCGTGTCTACTCCTACTTCTCGGTGCGAATATTATGTATATAACACAATATAACCTAACCTAATGCAACCTGGTCGCTCGGTGCGAATATTTTCTAAATTCCCAGTCGTGTCGGTTCCGACCGCTCGGCGCGAATATTTTCAAAGTCCCCGGTCGTGTCGGTCCCGACCGCTCGGCGCGAACAATTTCCAAGTTCCCGGTCGTGCCGGTCCGTACTTCTCGGTGCGAACATTATATATGTAGAACGTAATATAACCTAACCTAACCCAACCTAACCTCTCGGTGGTATTATTTTACAGAAAGCCGGGCGTGTCTACTCCTACTTCTCGGTGCGAATATTATGTATATAACACAATATAACCTAACCTAATGCAACCTGGTCGCTCGGTGCGAATATTTTCTAAATTCCCAGTCGTGTCGGTTCCGACCGCTCGGCGCGAACAATTTCCAAGTTCCCGGTCGTGCCGGTCCGTACTTCTCGGTGCGAACATTATATATGTAGAACGTAATATAACCTAACCTAACCCAACCTAACCTCTCGGTGGTATTATTTTACAGAAAGCCGGGCGTGTCTACTCCTACTTCTCGGTGCGAATATTATGTATATAACACAATATAACCTAACCTAATGCAACCTGGTCGCTCGGTGCGAATATTTTCTAAATTCCCAGTCGTGTCGGTTCCGACCGCTCGGCGCGAATATTTTCTAAGTCCCCGGTCGTGTCGGTCCCGACCGCTCGGCGCGAATATTTTCAAAGTCCCCGGTCGTGTCGGTCCCGACCGCTCGGCGCGAACAATTTCCAAGTTCCCGGTCGTGCCGGTCCGTACTTCTCGGTGCGAACATTATATATGTAGAACGTAATATAACCTAACCTAACTCAACCTAACCTCTCGGTGGTATTATTTTACAGAAAGCCGGGCGTGTCTACTCCTACTTCTCGGTGCGAATATTATGTATATAACACAATATAACCTAACCTAATGCAACCTGGTCGCTCGGTGCGAATATTTTCTAAATTCCCAGTCGTGTCGGTTCCGACCGCTCGGCGCGAATATTTTCTAAGTCCCCGGTCGTGTCGGTTCCGACCGCTCGGCGCGAATATTTTCTAAGTCCCCGGTCGTGTCGGTCCCGACCTCACAGCGGGAATATTTTCTAAGTCCCCGGTCGTGTCGGTCCCGACCGCTCGGCGCGAACAATTTCCAAGTTCCCGGTCGTGCCGGTCCGTACTTCTCGGTGCGAACATTATATATGTAGAACGTAATATAACCTAACCTAACCCAACCTAACCTCTCGGTGGTATTATTTTACAGAAAGCCGGGCGTGTCTACTCCTACTTCTCGGTGCGAATATTATGTATATAACACAATATAACCTAACCTAATGCAACCTGGTCGCTCGGTGCGAATATTTTCTAAATTCCCAGTCGTGTCGGTTCCGACCGCTCGGCGCGAATATTTTCTAAGTCCCCGGTCGTGTCGGTCCCGACCGCTCGGCGCGAATATTTTCAAAGTCCCCGGTCGTGTCGGTCCCGACCGCTCGGCGCGAATATTTTCAAAGTCCCCGGTCGTGTCGGTCCCGACCGCTCGGCGCGAACAATTTCCAAGTTCCCGGTCGTGCCGGTCCGTACTTCTCGGTGCGAACATTATATATGTAGAACGTAATATAACCTAACCTAACCCAACCTAACCTCTCGGTGGTATTATTTTACAGAAAGCCGGGCGTGTCTACTCCTACTTCTCGGTGCGAATATTATGTATATAACACAATATAACCTAACCTAATGCAACCTGGTCGCTCGGTGCGAATATTTTCTAAATTCCCAGTCGTGTCGGTTCCGACCGCTCGGCGCGAATATTTTCTAAGTCCCCGGTCGTGTCGGTCCCGACCGCTCGGCGCGAATATTTTCAAAGTCCCCGGTCGTGTCGGTCCCGACCGCTCGGCGCGAACAATTTCCAAGTTCCCGGTCGTGCCGGTCCGTACTTCTCGGTGCGAACATTATATATGTAGAACGTAATATAACCTAACCTAACCCAACCTAACCTCTCGGTGGTATTATTTTACAGAAAGCCGGGCGTGTCTACTCCTACTTCTCGGTGCGAACATTATGTATATAACACAATATAACCTAACCTAATGCAACCTGGTCGCTCGGTGCGAATATTTTCTAAATTCCCAGTCGTGTCGGTTCCGACCGCTCGGCGCGAATATTTTCTAAGTCCCCGGTCGTGTCGGTCCCGACCGCTCGGCGCGAATATTTTCAAAGTCCCCGGTCGTGTCGGTCCCGACCGCTCGGCGCGAACAATTTCCAAGTTCCCGGTCGTGCCGGTCCGTACTTCTCGGTGCGAACATTATATATGTAGAACGTAATATAACCTAACCTAACCCAACCTAACCTCTCGGTGGTATTATTTTACAGAAAGCCGGGCGTGTCTACTCCTACTTCTCGGTGCGAATATTATGTATATAACACAATATAACCTAACCTAATGCAACCTGGTCGCTCGGTGCGAATATTTTCTAAATTCCCAGTCGTGTCGGTTCCGACCGCTCGGCGCGAATATTTTCTAAGTCCCCGGTCGTGTCGGTTCCGACCGCTCGGCGCGAATATTTTCTAAGTCCCCGGTCGTGTCGGTCCCGACCTCACAGCGGGAATATTTTCTAAGTCCCCGGTCGTGTCGGTCCCGACCGCTCGGCGCGAACAATTTCCAAGTTCCCGGTCGTGCCGGTCCGTACTTCTCGGTGCGAACATTATATATGTAGAACGTAATATAACCTAACCTAACCCAACCTAACCTCTCGGTGGTATTATTTTACAGAAAGCCGGGCGTGTCTACTCCTACTTCTCGGTGCGAATATTATGTATATAACACAATATAACCTAACCTAATGCAACCTGGTCGCTCGGTGCGAATATTTTCTAAATTCCCAGTCGTGTCGGTTCCGACCGCTCGGCGCGAACAATTTCCAAGTTCCCGGTCGTGCCGGTCCGTACTTCTCGGTGCGAACATTATATATGTAGAACGTAATATAACCTAACCTAACCCAACCTAACCTCTCGGTGGTATTATTTTACAGAAAGCCGGGCGTGTCTACTCCTACTTCTCGGTGCGAATATTATGTATATAACACAATATAACCTAACCTAATGCAACCTGGTCGCTCGGTGCGAATATTTTCTAAATTCCCAGTCGTGTCGGTTCCGACCGCTCGGCGCGAATATTTTCAAAGTCCCCGGTCGTGTCGGTCCCGACCGCTCGGCGCGAACAATTTCCAAGTTCCCGGTCGTGCCGGTCCGTACTTCTCGGTGCGAACATTATATATGTAGAACGTAATATAACCTAACCTAACCCAACCTAACCTCTCGGTGGTATTATTTTACAGAAAGCCGGGCGTGTCTACTCCTACTTCTCGGTGCGAATATTATGTATATAACACAATATAACCTAACCTAATGCAACCTGGTCGCTCGGTGCGAATATTTTCTAAATTCCCAGTCGTGTCGGTTCCGACCGCTCGGCGCGAACAATTTCCAAGTTCCCGGTCGTGCCGGTCCGTAATTCTCGGTGCGAACATTATATATGTAGAACGTAATATAACCTAACCTAACCCAACCTAACCTCTCGGTGGTATTATTTTACAGAAAGCCGGGCGTGTCTACTCCTACTTCTCGGTGCGAATATTATGTATATAACACAATATAACCTAACCTAATGCAACCTGGTCGCTCGGTGCGAATATTTTCTAAATTCCCAGTCGTGTCGGTTCCGACCGCTCGGCGCGAATATTTTCTAAGTCCCCGGTCGTGTCGGTTCCGACCGCTCGGCGCGAATATTTTCTAAGTCCCCGGTCGTGTCGGTCCCGACCTCACAGCGGGAATATTTTCTAAGTCCCCGGTCGTGTCGGTCCCGACCGCTCGGCGCGAACAATTTCCAAGTTCCCGGTCGTGCCGGTCCGTACTTCTCGGTGCGAACATTATATATGTAGAACGTAATATAACCTAACCTAACCCAACCTAACCTCTCGGTGGTATTATTTTACAGAAAGCCGGGCGTGTCTACTCCTACTTCTCGGTGCGAATATTATGTATATAACACAATATAACCTAACCTAATGCAACCTGGTCGCTCGGTGCGAATATTTTCTAAATTCCCAGTCGTGTCGGTTCCGACCGCTCGGCGCGAACAATTTCCAAGTTCCCGGTCGTGCCGGTCCGTACTTCTCGGTGCGAACATTATATATGTAGAACGTAATATAACCTAACCTAACCCAACCTAACCTCTCGGTGGTATTATTTTACAGAAAGCCGGGCGTGTCTACTCCTACTTCTCGGTGCGAATATTATGTATATAACACAATATAACCTAACCTAATGCAACCTGGTCGCTCGGTGCGAATATTTTCTAAATTCCCAGTCGTGTCGGTTCCGACCGCTCGGCGCGAATATTTTCAAAGTCCCCGGTCGTGTCGGTCCCGACCGCTCGGCGCGAACAATTTCCAAGTTCCCGGTCGTGCCGGTCCGTACTTCTCGGTGCGAACATTATATATGTAGAACGTAATATAACCTAACCTAACCCAACCTAACCTCTCGGTGGTATTATTTTACAGAAAGCCGGGCGTGTCTACTCCTACTTCTCGGTGCGAATATTATGTATATAACACAATATAACCTAACCTAATGCAACCTGGTCGCTCGGTGCGAATATTTTCTAAATTCCCAGTCGTGTCGGTTCCGACCGCTCGGCGCGAACAATTTCCAAGTTCCCGGTCGTGCCGGTCCGTAATTCTCGGTGCGAACATTATATATGTAGAACGTAATATAACCTAACCTAACCCAACCTAACCTCTCGGTGGTATTATTTTACAGAAAGCCGGGCGTGTCTACTCCTACTTCTCGGTGCGAATATTATGTATATAACACAATATAACCTAACCTAATGCAACCTGGTCGCTCGGTGCGAATATTTTCTAAATTCCCAGTCGTGTCGGTTCCGACCGCTCGGCGCGAATATTTTCTAAGTCCCCGGTCGTGTCGGTCCCGACCGCTCGGCGCGAATATTTTCAAAGTCCCCGGTCGTGTCGGTCCCGACCGCTCGGCGCGAACAATTTCCAAGTTCCCGGTCGTGCCGGTCCGTACTTCTCGGTGCGAACATTATATATGTAGAACGTAATATAACCTAACCTAACCCAACCTAACCTCTCGGTGGTATTATTTTACAGAAAGCCGGGCGTGTCTACTCCTACTTCTCGGTGCGAATATTATGTATATAACACAATATAACCTAACCTAATGCAACCTGGTCGCTCGGTGCGAATATTTTCTAAATTCCCAGTCGTGTCGGTTCCGACCGCTCGGCGCGAATATTTTCTAAGTCCCCGGTCGTGTCGGTTCCGACCGCTCGGCGCGAATATTTTCTAAGTCCCCGGTCGTGTCGGTCCCGACCTCACAGCGGGAATATTTTCTAAGTCCCCGGTCGTGTCGGTCCCGACCGCTCGGCGCAAACAATTTCCAAGTTCCCGGTCGTGCCGGTCCGTACTTCTCGGTGCGAACATTATATATGTAGAACGTAATATAACCTAACCTAACCCAACCTAACCTCTCGGTGGTATTATTTTACAGAAAGCCGGGCGTGTCTACTCCTACTTCTCGGTGCGAATATTATGTATATAACACAATATAACCTAACCTAATGCAACCTGGTCGCTCGGTGCGAATATTTTCTAAATTCCCAGTCGTGTCGGTTCCGACCGCTCGGCGCGAACAATTTCCAAGTTCCCGGTCGTGCCGGTCCGTACTTCTCGGTGCGAACATTATATATGTAGAACGTAATATAACCTAACCTAACCCAACCTAACCTCTCGGTGGTATTATTTTACAGAAAGCCGGGCGTGTCTACTCCTACTTCTCGGTGCGAATATTATGTATATAACATAATATAACCTAACCTAATGCAACCTGGTCGCTCGGTGCGAATATTTTCTAAATTCCCAGTCGTGTCGGTTCCGACCGCTCGGCGCGAATATTTTCTAAGTCCCCGGTCGTGTCGGTCCCGACCGCTCGGCGCGAATATTTTCAAAGTCCCCGGTCGTGTCGGTCCCGACCGCTCGGCGCGAACAATTTCCAAGTTCCCGGTCGTGCCGGTCCGTACTTCTCGGTGCGAACATTATATATGTAGAACGTAATATAACCTAACCTAACCCAACCTAACCTCTCGGTGGTATTATTTTACAGAAAGCCGGGCGTGTCTACTCCTACTTCTCGGTGCGAATATTATGTATATAACACAATATAACCTAACCTAATGCAACCTGGTCGCTCGGTGCGAATATTTTCTAAATTCCCAGTCGTGTCGGTTCCGACCGCTCGGCGCGAATATTTTCAAAGTCCCCGGTCGTGTCGGTCCCGACCGCTCGGCGCGAACAATTTCCAAGTTCCCGGTCGTGCCGGTCCGTACTTCTCGGTGCGAACATTATATATGTAGAACGTAATATAACCTAACCTAACCCAACCTAACCTCTCGGTGGTATTATTTTACAGAAAGCCGGGCGTGTCTACTCCTACTTCTCGGTGCGAATATTATGTATATAACACAATATAACCTAACCTAATGCAACCTGGTCGCTCGGTGCGAATATTTTCTAAATTCCCAGTCGTGTCGGTTCCGACCGCTCGGCGCGAACAATTTCCAAGTTCCCGGTCGTGCCGGTCCGTACTTCTCGGTGCGAACATTATATATGTAGAACGTAATATAACCTAACCTAACCCAACCTAACCTCTCGGTGGTATTATTTTACAGAAAGCCGGGCGTGTCTACTCCTACTTCTCGGTGCGAATATTATGTATATAACACAATATAACCTAACCTAATGCAACCTGGTCGCTCGGTGCGAATATTTTCTAAATTCCCAGTCGTGTCGGTTCCGACCGCTCGGCGCGAATATTTTCTAAGTCCCCGGTCGTGTCGGTCCCGACCGCTCGGCGCGAATATTTTCAAAGTCCCCGGTCGTGTCGGTCCCGACCGCTCGGCGCGAACAATTTCCAAGTTCCCGGTCGTGCCGGTCCGTACTTCTCGGTGCGAACATTATATATGTAGAACGTAATATAACCTAACCTAACTCAACCTAACCTCTCGGTGGTATTATTTTACAGAAAGCCGGGCGTGTCTACTCCTACTTCTCGGTGCGAATATTATGTATATAACACAATATAACCTAACCTAATGCAACCTGGTCGCTCGGTGCGAATATTTTCTAAATTCCCAGTCGTGTCGGTTCCGACCGCTCGGCGCGAATATTTTCTAAGTCCCCGGTCGTGTCGGTTCCGACCGCTCGGCGCGAATATTTTCTAAGTCCCCGGTCGTGTCGGTCCCGACCTCACAGCGGGAATATTTTCTAAGTCCCCGGTCGTGTCGGTCCCGACCGCTCGGCGCGAACAATTTCCAAGTTCCCGGTCGTGCCGGTCCGTACTTCTCGGTGCGAACATTATATATGTAGAACGTAATATAACCTAACCTAACCCAACCTAACCTCTCGGTGGTATTATTTTACAGAAAGCCGGGCGTGTCTACTCCTACTTCTCGGTGCGAATATTATGTATATAACACAATATAACCTAACCTAATGCAACCTGGTCGCTCGGTGCGAATATTTTCTAAATTCCCAGTCGTGTCGGTTCCGACCGCTCGGCGCGAATATTTTCTAAGTCCCCGGTCGTGTCGGTTCCGACCGCTCGGCGCGAATATTTTCTAAGTCCCCGGTCGTGTCGGTCCCGACCTCACAGCGGGAATATTTTCTAAGTCCCCGGTCGTGTCGGTCCCGACCGCTCGGCGCGAACAATTTCCAAGTTCCCGGTCGTGCCGGTCCGTACTTCTCGGTGCGAACATTATATATGTAGAACGTAATATAACCTAACCTAACCCAACCTAACCTCTCGGTGGTATTATTTTACAGAAAGCCGGGCGTGTCTACTCCTACTTCTCGGTGCGAATATTATGTATATAACACAATATAACCTAACCTAATGCAACCTGGTCGCTCGGTGCGAATATTTTCTAAATTCCCAGTCGTGTCGGTTCCGACCGCTCGGCGCGAATATTTTCTAAGTCCCCGGTCGTGTCGGTCCCGACCGCTCGGCGCGAATATTTTCAAAGTCCCCGGTCGTGTCGGTCCCGACCGCTCGGCGCGAACAATTTCCAAGTTCCCGGTCGTGCCGGTCCGTACTTCTCGGTGCGAACATTATATATGTAGAACGTAATATAACCTAACCTAACCCAACCTAACCTCTCGGTGGTATTATTTTACAGAAAGCCGGGCGTGTCTACTCCTACTTCTCGGTGCGAATATTATGTATATAACACAATATAACCTAACCTAATGCAACCTGGTCGCTCGGTGCGAATATTTTCTAAATTCCCAGTCGTGTCGGTTCCGACCGCTCGGCGCGAACAATTTCCAAGTTCCCGGTCGTGCCGGTCCGTACTTCTCGGTGCGAACATTATATATGTAGAACGTAATATAACCTAACCTAACCCAACCTAACCTCTCGGTGGTATTATTTTACAGAAAGCCGGGCGTGTCTACTCCTACTTCTCGGTGCGAATATTATGTATATAACACAATATAACCTAACCTAATGCAACCTGGTCGCTCGGTGCGAATATTTTCTAAATTCCCAGTCGTGTCGGTTCCGACCGCTCGGCGCGAATATTTTCTAAGTCCCCGGTCGTGTCGGTCCCGACCGCTCGGCGCGAATATTTTCAAAGTCCCCGGTCGTGTCGGTCCCGACCGCTCGGCGCGAACAATTTCCAAGTTCCCGGTCGTGCCGGTCCGTACTTCTCGGTGCGAACATTATATATGTAGAACGTAATATAACCTAACCTAACTCAACCTAACCTCTCGGTGGTATTATTTTACAGAAAGCCGGGCGTGTCTACTCCTACTTCTCGGTGCGAATATTATGTATATAACACAATATAACCTAACCTAATGCAACCTGGTCGCTCGGTGCGAATATTTTCTAAATTCCCAGTCGTGTCGGTTCCGACCGCTCGGCGCGAATATTTTCTAAGTCCCCGGTCGTGTCGGTTCCGACCGCTCGGCGCGAATATTTTCTAAGTCCCCGGTCGTGTCGGTCCCGACCTCACAGCGGGAATATTTTCTAAGTCCCCGGTCGTGTCGGTCCCGACCGCTCGGCGCGAACAATTTCCAAGTTCCCGGTCGTGCCGGTCCGTACTTCTCGGTGCGAACATTATATATGTAGAACGTAATATAACCTAACCTAACCCAACCTAACCTCTCGGTGGTATTATTTTACAGAAAGCCGGGCGTGTCTACTCCTACTTCTCGGTGCGAATATTATGTATATAACACAATATAACCTAACCTAATGCAACCTGGTCGCTCGGTGCGAATATTTTCTAAATTCCCAGTCGTGTCGGTTCCGACCGCTCGGCGCGAATATTTTCTAAGTCCCCGGTCGTGTCGGTTCCGACCGCTCGGCGCGAATATTTTCTAAGTCCCCGGTCGTGTCGGTCCCGACCTCACAGCGGGAATATTTTCTAAGTCCCCGGTCGTGTCGGTCCCGACCGCTCGGCGCGAACAATTTCCAAGTTCCCGGTCGTGCCGGTCCGTACTTCTCGGTGCGAACATTATATATGTAGAACGTAATATAACCTAACCTAACCCAACCTAACCTCTCGGTGGTATTATTTTACAGAAAGCCGGGCGTGTCTACTCCTACTTCTCGGTGCGAATATTATGTATATAACACAATATAACCTAACCTAATGCAACCTGGTCGCTCGGTGCGAATATTTTCTAAATTCCCAGTCGTGTCGGTTCCGACCGCTCGGCGCGAATATTTTCTAAGTCCCCGGTCGTGTCGGTCCCGACCGCTCGGCGCGAATATTTTCAAAGTCCCCGGTCGTGTCGGTCCCGACCGCTCGGCGCGAACAATTTCCAAGTTCCCGGTCGTGCCGGTCCGTACTTCTCGGTGCGAACATTATATATGTAGAACGTAATATAACCTAACCTAACCCAACCTAACCTCTCGGTGGTATTATTTTACAGAAAGCCGGGCGTGTCTACTCCTACTTCTCGGTGCGAATATTATGTATATAACACAATATAACCTAACCTAATGCAACCTGGTCGCTCGGTGCGAATATTTTCTAAATTCCCAGTCGTGTCGGTTCCGACCGCTCGACGCGAACAATTTCCAAGTTCCCGGTCGTGCCGGTCCGTACTTCTCGGTGCGAACATTATATATGTAGAACGTAATATAACCTAACCTAACCCAACCTAACCTCTCGGTGGTATTATTTTACAGAAAGCCGGGCGTGTCTACTCCTACTTCTCGGTGCGAATATTATGTATATAACACAATATAACCTAACCTAATGCAACCTGGTCGCTCGGATCGAATATTTTCTAAATTCCCAGTCGTGTCGGTTCCGACCGCTCGGCGCGAATATTTTCTAAGTCCCCGGTCGTGTCGGTCCCGACCGCTCGGCGCGAATATTTTCAAAGTCCCCGGTCGTGTCGGTCCCGACCGCTCGGCGCGAACAATTTCCAAGTTCCCGGTCGTGCCGGTCCGTACTTCTCGGTGCGAACATTATATATGTAGAACGTAATATAACCTAACCTAACCCAACCTAACCTCTCGGTGGTATTATTTTACAGAAAGCCGGGCGTGTCTACTCCTACTTCTCGGTGCGAATATTATGTATATAACACAATATAACCTAACCTAATGCAACCTGGTCGCTCGGTGCGAATATTTTCTAAATTCCCAGTCGTGTCGGTTCCGACCGCTCGGCGCGAATATTTTCTAAGTCCCCGGTCGTGTCGGTTCCGACCGCTCGGCGCAAATATTTTCTAAGTCCCCGGTCGTGTCGGTCCCGACCGCTCGGCGCGAACAATTTCCAAGTTCCCGGTCGTGCCGGTCCGTACTTCTCGGTGCGAACATTATATATGTAGAACGTAATATAACCTAACCTAACCCAACCTAACCTCTCGGTGGTATTATTTTACAGAAAGCCGGGCGTGTCTACTCCTACTTCTCGGTGCGAATATTATGTATATAACACAATATAACCTAACCTAATGCAACCTGGTCGCTCGGTGCGAATATTTTCTAAATTCCCAGTCGTGTCGGTTCCGACCGCTCGGCGCGAACAATTTCCAAGTTCCCGGTCGTGCCGGTCCGTACTTCTCGGTGCGAACATTATATATGTAGAACGTAATATAACCTAACCTAACCCAACCTAACCTCTCGGTGGTATTATTTTACAGAAAGCCGGGCGTGTCTACTCCTACTTCTCGGTGCGAATATTATGTATATAACACAATATAACCTAACCTAATGCAACCTGGTCGCTCGGTGCGAATATTTTCTAAATTCCCAGTCGTGTCGGTTCCGACCGCTCGACGCGAACAATTTCCAAGTTCCCGGTCGTGCCGGTCCGTACTTCTCGGTGCGAACATTATATATGTAGAACGTAATATAACCTAACCTAACCCAACCTAACCTCTCGGTGGTATTATTTTACAGAAAGCCGGGCGTGTCTACTCCTACTTCTCGGTGCGAATATTATGTATATAACACAATATAACCTAACCTAATGCAACCTGGTCGCTCGGTGCGAATATTTTCTAAATTCCCAGTCGTGTCGGTTCCGACCGCTCGACGCGAACAATTTCCAAGTTCCCGGTCGTGCCGGTCCGTACTTCTCGGTGCGAACATTATATATGTAGAACGTAATATAACCTAACCTAACCCAACCTAACCTCTCGGTGGTATTATTTTACAGAAAGCCGGGCGTGTCTACTCCTACTTCTCGGTGCGAATATTATGTATATAACACAATATAACCTAACCTAATGCAACCTGGTCGCTCGGTGCGAATATTTTCTAAATTCCCAGTCGTGTCGGTTCCGACCGCTCGACGCGAACAATTTCCAAGTTCCCGGTCGTGCCGGTCCGTACTTCTCGGTGCGAACATTATATATGTAGAACGTAATATAACCTAACCTAACCCAACCTAACCTCTCGGTGGTATTATTTTACAGAAAGCCGGGCGTGTCTACTCCTACTTCTCGGTGCGAATATTATGTATATAACACAATATAACCTAACCTAATGCAACCTGGTCGCTCGGTGCGAATATTTTCTAAATTCCCAGTCGTGTCGGTTCCGACCGCTCGGCGCGAATATTTTCTAAGTCCCCGGTCGTGTCGGTCCCGACCGCTCGGCGCGAATATTTTCAAAGTCCCCGGTCGTGTCGGTCCCGACCGCTCGGCGCGAACAATTTCCAAGTTCCCGGTCGTGCCGGTCCGTACTTCTCGGTGCGAACATTATATATGTAGAACGTAATATAACCTAACCTAACCCAACCTAACCTCTCGGTGGTATTATTTTACAGAAAGCCGGGCGTGTCTACTCCTACTTCTCGGTGCGAATATTATGTATATAACACAATATAACCTAACCTAATGCAACCTGGTCGCTCGGTGCGAATATTTTCTAAATTCCCAGTCGTGTCGGTTCCGACCGCTCGGCGCGAATATTTTCTAAGTCCCCGGTCGTGTCGGTTCCGACCGCTCGGCGCAAATATTTTCTAAGTCCCCGGTCGTGTCGGTCCCGACCGCTCGGCGCGAACAATTTCCAAGTTCCCGGTCGTGCCGGTCCGTACTTCTCGGTGCGAACATTATATATGTAGAACGTAATATAACCTAACCTAACCCAACCTAACCTCTCGGTGGTATTATTTTACAGAAAGCCGGGCGTGTCTACTCCTACTTCTCGGTGCGAATATTATGTATATAACACAATATAACCTAACCTAATGCAACCTGGTCGCTCGGTGCGAATATTTTCTAAATTCCCAGTCGTGTCGGTTCCGACCGCTCGGCGCGAACAATTTCCAAGTTCCCGGTCGTGCCGGTCCGTACTTCTCGGTGCGAACATTATATATGTAGAACGTAATATAACCTAACCTAACCCAACCTAACCTCTCGGTGGTATTATTTTACAGAAAGCCGGGCGTGTCTACTCCTACTTCTCGGTGCGAATATTATGTATATAACACAATATAACCTAACCTAATGCAACCTGGTCGCTCGGTGCGAATATTTTCTAAATTCCCAGTCGTGTCGGTTCCGACCGCTCGGCGCGAATATTTTCAAAGTCCCCGGTCGTGTCGGTCCCGACCGCTCGGCGCGAACAATTTCCAAGTTCCCGGTCGTGCCGGTCCGTACTTCTCGGTGCGAACATTATATATGTAGAACGTAATATAACCTAACCTAACCCAACCTAACCTCTCGGTGGTATTATTTTACAGAAAGCCGGGCGTGTCTACTCCTACTTCTCGGTGCGAATATTATGTATATAACACAATATAACCTAACCTAATGCAACCTGGTCGCTCGGTGCGAATATTTTCTAAATTCCCAGTCGTGTCGGTTCCGACCGCTCGGCGCGAACAATTTCCAAGTTCCCGGTCGTGCCGGTCCGTAATTCTCGGTGCGAACATTATATATGTAGAACGTAATATAACCTAACCTAACCCAACCTAACCTCTCGGTGGTATTATTTTACAGAAAGCCGGGCGTGTCTACTCCTACTTCTCGGTGCGAATATTATGTATATAACACAATATAACCTAACCTAATGCAACCTGGTCGCTCGGTGCGAATATTTTCTAAATTCCCAGTCGTGTCGGTTCCGACCGCTCGGCGCGAATATTTTCTAAGTCCCCGGTCGTGTCGGTCCCGACCGCTCGGCGCGAATATTTTCAAAGTCCCCGGTCGTGTCGGTCCCGACCGCTCGGCGCGAACAATTTCCAAGTTCCCGGTCGTGCCGGTCCGTACTTCTCGGTGCGAACATTATATATGTAGAACGTAATATAACCTAACCTAACCCAACCTAACCTCTCGGTGGTATTATTTTACAGAAAGCCGGGCGTGTCTACTCCTACTTCTCGGTGCGAATATTATGTATATAACACAATATAACCTAACCTAATGCAACCTGGTCGCTCGGTGCGAATATTTTCTAAATTCCCAGTCGTGTCGGTTCCGACCGCTCGGCGCGAATATTTTCTAAGTCCCCGGTCGTGTCGGTTCCGACCGCTCGGCGCGAATATTTTCTAAGTCCCCGGTCGTGTCGGTCCCGACCTCACAGCGGGAATATTTTCTAAGTCCCCGGTCGTGTCGGTCCCGACCGCTCGGCGCGAACAATTTCCAAGTTCCCGGTCGTGCCGGTCCGTACTTCTCGGTGCGAACATTATATATGTAGAACGTAATATAACCTAACCTAACCCAACCTAACCTCTCGGTGGTATTATTTTACAGAAAGCCGGGCGTGTCTACTCCTACTTCTCGGTGCGAATATTATGTATATAACACAATATAACCTAACCTAATGCAACCTGGTCGCTCGGTGCGAATATTTTCTAAATTCCCAGTCGTGTCGGTTCCGACCGCTCGGCGCGAATATTTTCTAAGTCCCCGGTCGTGTCGGTCCCGACCGCTCGGCGCGAATATTTTCAAAGTCCCCGGTCGTGTCGGTCCCGACCGCTCGGCGCGAACAATTTCCAAGTTCCCGGTCGTGCCGGTCCGTACTTCTCGGTGCGAACATTATATATGTAGAACGTAATATAACCTAACCTAACCCAACCTAACCTCTCGGTGGTATTATTTTACAGAAAGCCGGGCGTGTCTACTCCTACTTCTCGGTGCGAATATTATGTATATAACACAATATAACCTAACCTAATGCAACCTGGTCGCTCGGTGCGAATATTTTCTAAATTCCCAGTCGTGTCGGTTCCGACCGCTCGGCGCGAATATTTTCTAAGTCCCCGGTCGTGTCGGTCCCGACCGCTCGGCGCGAATATTTTCAAAGTCCCCGGTCGTGTCGGTCCCGACCGCTCGGCGCGAACAATTTCCAAGTTCCCGGTCGTGCCGGTCCGTACTTCTCGGTGCGAACATTATATATGTAGAACGTAATATAACCTAACCTAACCCAACCTAACCTCTCGGTGGTATTATTTTACAGAAAGCCGGGCGTGTCTACTCCTACTTCTCGGTGCGAATATTATGTATATAACACAATATAACCTAACCTAATGCAACCTGGTCGCTCGGTGCGAATATTTTCTAAATTCCCAGTCGTGTCGGTTCCGACCGCTCGGCGCGAACAATTTCCAAGTTCCCGGTCGTGCCGGTCCGTAATTCTCGGTGCGAACATTATATATGTAGAACGTAATATAACCTAACCTAACCCAACCTAACCTCTCGGTGGTATTATTTTACAGAAAGCCGGGCGTGTCTACTCCTACTTCTCGGTGCGAATATTATGTATATAACACAATATAACCTAACCTAATGCAACCTGGTCGCTCGGTGCGAATATTTTCTAAATTCCCAGTCGTGTCGGTTCCGACCGCTCGGCGCGAATATTTTCTAAGTCCCCGGTCGTGTCGGTCCCGACCGCTCGGCGCGAATATTTTCAAAGTCCCCGGTCGTGTCGGTCCCGACCGCTCGGCGCGAACAATTTCCAAGTTCCCGGTCGTGCCGGTCCGTACTTCTCGGTGCGAACATTATATATGTAGAACGTAATATAACCTAACCTAACCCAACCTAACCTCTCGGTGGTATTATTTTACAGAAAGCCGGGCGTGTCTACTCCTACTTCTCGGTGCGAATATTATGTATATAACACAATATAACCTAACCTAATGCAACCTGGTCGCTCGGTGCGAATATTTTCTAAATTCCCAGTCGTGTCGGTTCCGACCGCTCGGCGCGAACAATTTCCAAGTTCCCGGTCGTGCCGGTCCGTACTTCTCGGTGCGAACATTATATATGTAGAACGTAATATAACCTAACCTAACCCAACCTAACCTCTCGGTGGTATTATTTTACAGAAAGCCGGGCGTGTCTACTCCTACTTCTCGGTGCGAATATTATGTATATAACACAATATAACCTAACCTAATGCAACCTGGTCGCTCGGTGCGAATATTTTCTAAATTCCCAGTCGTGTCGGTTCCGACCGCTCGGCGCGAATATTTTCTAAGTCCCCGGTCGTGTCGGTCCCGACCGCTCGGCGCGAATATTTTCAAAGTCCCCGGTCGTGTCGGTCCCGACCGCTCGGCGCGAACAATTTCCAAGTTCCCGGTCGTGCCGGTCCGTACTTCTCGGTGCGAACATTATATATGTAGAACGTAATATAACCTAACCTAACCCAACCTAACCTCTCGGTGGTATTATTTTACAGAAAGCCGGGCGTGTCTACTCCTACTTCTCGGTGCGAATATTATGTATATAACACAATATAACCTAACCTAATGCAACCTGGTCGCTCGGTGCGAATATTTTCTAAATTCCCAGTCGTGTCGGTTCCGACCGCTCGGCGCGAATATTTTCTAAGTCCCCGGTCGTGTCGGTTCCGACCGCTCGGCGCGAATATTTTCTAAGTCCCCGGTCGTGTCGGTCCCGACCTCACAGCGGGAATATTTTCTAAGTCCCCGGTCGTGTCGGTCCCGACCGCTCGGCGCGAACAATTTCCAAGTTCCCGGTCGTGCCGGTCCGTACTTCTCGGTGCGAACATTATATATGTAGAACGTAATATAACCTAACCTAACCCAACCTAACCTCTCGGTGGTATTATTTTACAGAAAGCCGGGCGTGTCTACTCCTACTTCTCGGTGCGAATATTATGTATATAACACAATATAACCTAACCTAATGCAACCTGGTCGCTCGGTGCGAATATTTTCTAAATTCCCAGTCGTGTCGGTTCCGACCGCTCGGCGCGAACAATTTCCAAGTTCCCGGTCGTGCCGGTCCGTACTTCTCGGTGCGAACATTATATATGTAGAACGTAATATAACCTAACCTAACCCAACCTAACCTCTCGGTGGTATTATTTTACAGAAAGCCGGGCGTGTCTACTCCTACTTCTCGGTGCGAATATTATGTATATAACACAATATAACCTAACCTAATGCAACCTGGTCGCTCGGTGCGAATATTTTCTAAATTCCCAGTCGTGTCGGTTCCGACCGCTCGGCGCGAACAATTTCCAAGTTCCCGGTCGTGCCGGTCCGTAATTCTCGGTGCGAACATTATATATGTAGAACGTAATATAACCTAACCTAACCCAACCTAACCTCTCGGTGGTATTATTTTACAGAAAGCCGGGCGTGTCTACTCCTACTTCTCGGTGCGAATATTATGTATATAACACAATATAACCTAACCTAATGCAACCTGGTCGCTCGGTGCGAATATTTTCTAAATTCCCAGTCGTGTCGGTTCCGACCGCTCGGCGCGAATATTTTCTAAGTCCCCGGTCGTGTCGGTCCCGACCGCTCGGCGCGAATATTTTCAAAGTCCCCGGTCGTGTCGGTCCCGACCGCTCGGCGCGAACAATTTCCAAGTTCCCGGTCGTGCCGGTCCGTACTTCTCGGTGCGAACATTATATATGTAGAACGTAATATAACCTAACCTAACCCAACCTAACCTCTCGGTGGTATTATTTTACAGAAAGCCGGGCGTGTCTACTCCTACTTCTCGGTGCGAATATTATGTATATAACACAATATAACCTAACCTAATGCAACCTGGTCGCTCGGTGCGAATATTTTCTAAATTCCCAGTCGTGTCGGTTCCGACCGCTCGGCGCGAACAATTTCCAAGTTCCCGGTCGTGCCGGTCCGTACTTCTCGGTGCGAACATTATATATGTAGAACGTAATATAACCTAACCTAACCCAACCTAACCTCTCGGTGGTATTATTTTACAGAAAGCCGGGCGTGTCTACTCCTACTTCTCGGTGCGAATATTATGTATATAACACAATATAACCTAACCTAATGCAACCTGGTCGCTCGGTGCGAATATTTTCTAAATTCCCAGTCGTGTCGGTTCCGACCGCTCGGCGCGAATATTTTCTAAGTCCCCGGTCGTGTCGGTCCCGACCGCTCGGCGCGAATATTTTCAAAGTCCCCGGTCGTGTCGGTCCCGACCGCTCGGCGCGAACAATTTCCAAGTTCCCGGTCGTGCCGGTCCGTACTTCTCGGTGCGAACATTATATATGTAGAACGTAATATAACCTAACCTAACCCAACCTAACCTCTCGGTGGTATTATTTTACAGAAAGCCGGGCGTGTCTACTCCTACTTCTCGGTGCGAATATTATGTATATAACACAATATAACCTAACCTAATGCAACCTGGTCGCTCGGTGCGAATATTTTCTAAATTCCCAGTCGTGTCGGTTCCGACCGCTCGGCGCGAATATTTTCTAAGTCCCCGGTCGTGTCGGTTCCGACCGCTCGGCGCGAATATTTTCTAAGTCCCCGGTCGTGTCGGTCCCGACCTCACAGCGGGAATATTTTCTAAGTCCCCGGTCGTGTCGGTCCCGACCGCTCGGCGCGAACAATTTCCAAGTTCCCGGTCGTGCCGGTCCGTACTTCTCGGTGCGAACATTATATATGTAGAACGTAATATAACCTAACCTAACCCAACCTAACCTCTCGGTGGTATTATTTTACAGAAAGCCGGGCGTGTCTACTCCTACTTCTCGGTGCGAATATTATGTATATAACACAATATAACCTAACCTAATGCAACCTGGTCGCTCGGTGCGAATATTTTCTAAATTCCCAGTCGTGTCGGTTCCGACCGCTCGGCGCGAACAATTTCCAAGTTCCCGGTCGTGCCGGTCCGTACTTCTCGGTGCGAACATTATATATGTAGAACGTAATATAACCTAACCTAACCCAACCTAACCTCTCGGTGGTATTATTTTACAGAAAGCCGGGCGTGTCTACTCCTACTTCTCGGTGCGAATATTATGTATATAACACAATATAACCTAACCTAATGCAACCTGGTCGCTCGGTGCGAATATTTTCTAAATTCCCAGTCGTGTCGGTTCCGACCGCTCGGCGCGAATATTTTCTAAGTCCCCGGTCGTGTCGGTCCCGACCGCTCGGCGCGAATATTTTCAAAGTCCCCGGTCGTGTCGGTCCCGACCGCTCGGCGCGAACAATTTCCAAGTTCCCGGTCGTGCCGGTCCGTACTTCTCGGTGCGAACATTATATATGTAGAACGTAATATAACCTAACCTAACCCAACCTAACCTCTCGGTGGTATTATTTTACAGAAAGCCGGGCGTGTCTACTCCTACTTCTCGGTGCGAATATTATGTATATAACACAATATAACCTAACCTAATGCAACCTGGTCGCTCGGTGCGAATATTTTCTAAATTCCCAGTCGTGTCGGTTCCGACCGCTCGGCGCGAACAATTTCCAAGTTCCCGGTCGTGCCGGTCCGTACTTCTCGGTGCGAACATTATATATGTAGAACGTAATATAACCTAACCTAACCCAACCTAACCTCTCGGTGGTATTATTTTACAGAAAGCCGGGCGTGTCTACTCCTACTTCTCGGTGCGAATATTATGTATATAACACAATATAACCTAACCTAATGCAACCTGGTCGCTCGGTGCGAATATTTTCTAAATTCCCAGTCGTGTCGGTTCCGACCGCTCGGCGCGAATATTTTCTAAGTCCCCCGGTCGTGTCGGTCCCGACCGCTCGGCGCGAATATTTTCAAAGTCCCCGGTCGTGTCGGTCCCGACCGCTCGGCGCGAACAATTTCCAAGTTCCCGGTCGTGCCGGTCCGTACTTCTCGTGCGAACATTATATATGTAGAACGTAATATAACCTAACCTAACCCAACCTAACCTCTCGGTGGTATTATTTTACAGAAAGCCGGGCGTGTCTACTCCTACTTCTCGGTGCGAATATTATGTATATAACACAATATAACCTAACCTAATGCAACCTGGTCGCTCGGTGCGAATATTTTCTAAATTCCCAGTCGTGTCGGTTCCGACCGCTCGGCGCGAATATTTTCTAAGTCCCCGGTCGTGTCGGTCCCGACCTCACAGCGGGAATATTTTCTAAGTCCCCGGTCGTGTCGGTCCCGACCGCTCGGCGCGAACAATTTCCAAGTTCCCGGTCGTGCCGGTCCCGTACTTCTCGGTGCGAACATTATATATGTAGAACGTAATATAACCTAACCTAACCCAACCTAACCTCTCGGTGGTATTATTTTACAGAAAGCCGGCGTGTCTACTCCTACTTCTCGGTGCGAATATTATGTATATAACACAATATAACCTAACCTAATGCAACCTGGTCGCTCGGTGCGAATATTTTCTAAATTCCCAGTCGTGTCGGTTCCGACCGCTCGGCGCGAACAATTTCCAAGTTCCCGGTCGTGCCGGTCCGTACTTCTCGGTGCGAACATTATATATGTAGAACGTAATATAACCTAACCTAACCCAACCTAACCTCTCGGTGGTATTATTTTACAGAAAGCCGGGCGTGTCTACTCCTACTTCTCGGTGCGAATATTATGTATATAACACAATATAACCTAACCTAATGCAACCTGGTCGCTCGGTGCGAATATTTTCTAAATTCCCAGTCGTGTCGGTTCCGACCGCTCGGCGCGAACAATTTCCAAGTTCCCGGTCGTGCCGGTCCGTAATTCTCGGTGCGAACATTATATATGTAGAACGTAATATAACCTAACCTAACCCAACCTAACCTCTCGGTGGTATTATTTTACAGAAAGCCGGGCGTGTCTACTCCTACTTCTCGGTGCGAATATTATGTATATAACACAATATAACCTAACCTAATGCAACCTGGTCGCTCGGTGCGAATATTTTCTAAATTCCAGTCGTGTCGGTTCCGACCGCTCGGCGCGAATATTTTCTAAGTCCCCGGTCGTGTCGGTCCCGACCGCTCGGCGCGAATATTTTCAAAGTCCCCGGTCGTGTCGGTCCCGACCGCTCGGCGCGAACAATTTCCAAGTTCCCGGTCGTGCCGGTCCGTACTTCTCGGTGCGAACATTATATATGTAGAACGTAATATAACCTAACCTAACCCAACCTAACCTCTCGGTGGTATTATTTTACAGAAAGCCGGGGCGTGTCTACTCCTACTTCTCGGTGCGAATATTATGTATATAACACAATATAACCTAACCTAATGCAACCTGGTCGCTCGGTGCGAATATTTTCTAAATTCCCAGTCGTGTCGGTTCCGACCGCTCGGCGCGAACAATTTCCAAGTTCCCGGTCGTGCCGGTCCGTACTTCTCGGTGCGAACATTATATATGTAGAACGTAATATAACCTAACCTAACCCAACCTAACCTCTCGGTGGTATTATTTTACAGAAAGCCGGGCGTGTCTAACTCCTACTTCTCGGTGCGAATATTATGTATATAACACAATATAACCTAACCTAATGCAACCTGGTCGCTCGGTGCGAATATTTTCTAAATTCCCAGTCGTGTCGGTTCCGACCGCTCGGCGCGAATATTTTCTAAGTCCCCGGTCGTGTCGGTCCCGACCGCTCGGCGCGAATATTTTCAAAGTCCCACTCTGAGATAGCGCGT
>CAXAJV010000777.1:15000-20714 GCA_963969225.1 Xylocopa violacea | reverse complement strand
ACCCCCCCCCCCCACGCGCTATCTCAGAGTAAAAATTCGACAACATACAAGAGAGATGATTACGGAGCTTCGACGCACGGGGACGGCAGACGACGAAAAGAACTTTCGTCGTCTCCGACGCAGCGATCCTTTCATTTACCGCTCGATTACCACAAAACTCCGCCGTTCTTCTCGGCGAAGCGTTTTGCGCACCGCGCCAATGTCATTCGTGTCGGTTCTCGGATTCGTAATGCATACGAGACGCTCGCTGGACAACCAAGTTGCCGGCGATTTTTAACATCCGTCCTCTCTTATCGTAGCTATGAACGATTATAAATAATTCCAGCGGTTCCACCTTCCGCGCGTAACACGCAGAGAACGCGCTATCTCAGAGTCTTTTCCCCGATTTATCACCCTGATCCGTCGGAACGACGGATAGGCCGAGTTGGAGCGCGCCCACGCGAATCTCTCTGCTGCGTGGAACGGGAAATAAAAAAAAAAAGGAACGCACGCGTGGAATTACATAACCAAGCTGCGCTTTCCGGGGACTGGATGACCGGCTTTTTGATCGCGCGGTCCCGTCTCGACAACGAAGACATGGGGTGACCAACAACTTGTGGCACCGAGCAGCACCTCGTCGAAGTATAACTTCGAGCCTCGCCAATGGGGTGGGCACAATCTCTTCCCGTATCTACTTCTCTAAACGACTCTCCTCGTTGCGCGTGGCGTTACCGATTCGAGTTCTGTGCTTCGGAATCTGCGGACGCGCGTCACAGGCCAGAAACGTTACAATCGACCATATATATATATATACCAAATGTTCCGATCGACACCGGGCTGACAGACAGAGGCAGCACACCGAGGACGCACGGTAAATTCGAGTCTCGACGAACGTGGCTGGGGTCAGATTCGAACATCCCAAGATCATCAGCGTTCGAAGAGGAAATGCGTCCCCGTGCGCGCGTTTGTCTGTGGTCCCCGACAATCGACGGCATGTGGAAATAAAATTCGAGATCGACTTCGGCAACGACGGCCTATATACATTGTATGTATTCGAGTGACGGTCCGCTCAATTTCTTCCTTACACAAAACATGGTATACGCGCACAACGCGCGGAGAGAGCAGAGAGAGAACGGGTTATTCTGATGATTGAACGCAACAACACCCTGGGGCTGTGCGAACTTCGAACGATCGGATGCGCATCATCGTCCCTCACGTTACGACGATGTCGCTCGCTCTCTCTTTCTTGTATATTCTCTTCTCTCTCTCTCGACCGAGTTCCCAACAATTCGATTCTCTCAGTCTTGCGGCAAAAGAAAAATTCATTTTAAACGACGTCGAGCGCGCGGCATATCAATCGTGCGTTAAAGAGACGCGCGAAGAGTGGTCATGGTGTGTGGCGGGTGTGCGAATTTGGAATACGGAACAAAATCGGCAGTCGAAACACGAAGCGGTTCCCCGTGGGCGGTCGTCCGGTTAAACGAACGACTCACGACGCCACGAAGAACTCGCGCGAGTCCGTGATCGACACCGTCGATTTCCGTGAACCCGTTTAACGCACGCCGCACGCGCGCACACGTTACACCAGTCGCATATAGTCTCGGGGCACGGCCACAGACGACTCGGACGAACGTCCAACGATCGCTCGTACGTCGCGTATCGCTCCTCTTTTTCCCTTTCGGTGCGCCCGAACTCAGAAACGTTCGTAAATGGAATTCGAATGAACGACGGCGGGCAGATTCGAGCACCGGAGAGAAAAGATTCGACGAAACGCAACGCAAGCAGTATTCTGGTTACGTGAACGACCCTCAGCTAGGCGTGGTCCAGGAATTGTATCCGTGGACCGCAATGTGCGTTCGAAATGTCGATGTTCATGTGTCCTGCAGTTCACACGTTGACGCGCAATTAGCTGCGTTCTTCATCGACCCACGAGCCAAGTGATCCACCGTTCAGGGTAATCGTATATGTATATTTTTTATTAATTGTTAAGTCTCTTCGTACTAAGTTTCGAACAAGTCGAGACCCAAACGTCTCCGGCGAAGGAGACGCGGGCGTCGCCCGAATTCTCGGCGACACGATACCGTCCTACGGATGAAACGGACACGCCTGTTTCAGGGTGTTTAGGATACATCCTTTCGGATTCACGCCAGTGTGCCACGCGTCCAGGTAGATAAAATTTTTCGAAAATTCGTTAGGACTCTTCTTCGCGCGTATCGCGCAGACCCTCGAGGCGGTCCCCCCTTCCTCCCGACAACACGAAGCGAGCTTGTAAAATTCGATCTCGCAACGGCGGGTTTATTAAGGGACTCTCGACAACGAGGAAGAATACGCAAACGCGAATATATCGTCGTCCCCTCTGAACGAATGGCACGTGGAAGTGAATACAAAAAAAAAAAAAAAGAAAGATATCCAACACCCAGCGGCGTATTGCTTTCGAGAAGTTGACGACGTTCGTACAGGTAAGTCGTAAAATATCGATGGGACTCGCCGTGAAACCTCGAAGCGGTCTATATAATTTTACCCACCCGACAACACGAAGCGAGCATAAAAAATTATTCGATCTCGCAACGGCGGGTGTGTTTCCAGACTCGCGACAACGAGGCTTCGCTCGGCGAAGCGGTCCCCTCTGAACGAACGACACGATCAAAACCCGAACACAGGTGCGTGGTACAAGTTCCTCAAATTCCACGATCCACTGCACGATCTGTGCTTCAGAGCTCAGGTGATAAAAAAAAAAAAAAAATTCGTTGGGACTCGGCCGCCAAAGCCTCGAGCGGTCTACCGTTTTTCCCCGGCAACACGAAGCGAGTATAAATTATTCGATCTCGCAACGGCCGGTTTCTCAGACTCGCGACAACGAGGCTATGGCAAAAAGCAAGTCCCCTCTGAGCTTGCAGCACAATTGTGAAACGGGAAAACGAACAAGTACCAGCGGCGTATTGCTTTCACGCAGAGACGCAAAATAATGGTACACACTCGACCTGTCGAATATGCAAAGTCGACGACATAACTTACCGTTCGGGTAAGAAAAATTCGTTAGGACTCGTCGGTTAACAACACCAACACCTCGAGCGCGGTCTGTATAATTTTATTTACCCGACAACACGAAGCGAGCATAATAAATGAGATTCGATCTCGCAACGGCGGGTTCATTATACAGACCCTAATCGCCAACGAGGCTTGGCCCGACGAATCGTCCCCTCCGAACGGAACGGTACGATCGACATTAACACAACCAGGGTACGCGGCGCGACACCACGCTCTTAACGAATTCGAAGTCGACGACGATCGTCGTTCGGGTAAAGATTCGTTGGGACTCGCCGTCGTACACAGCCTCGAGGCGGTCTGTTTCACCCGACAACGCGAAGCGAGCATAATATTGTTCGATCTCGCAACGGCACGGGTTTTCACAGACTCTCGACAACGAGGCTTGGCGGCGACGAATCGTCCCCTCCGAACGGAACGGTACGATCGACTAAAACAGGATACGCGCGACACACGCTCTTAAAGGAATTCGAAGTCGACGACGGCGCGTCCGTTCGGGTGAAGATTCGTTGGGACTCGCCGCACGCGCAGCCTCTGAACGGTCCAATTTAACCTGCGACACGAAGCGAGCATAAAATGGTTCGATCTCGCAACGGCAACGGGTTTTCATAGACTCTATGAGAGCGAGGCTTGGCGGCGACGAATCGTCCCCTCCGAACGGAACGGTACGATCGACTAAAACAGGATACGCGCGACACACGCTCTTAAAAGAAATCGAAGTCGACGACGGCGCGTCCGTTCGGGTGAATGATTCGTTGGGACTCGCCGCACGCGCAGCCTCTGAGCGGTCCAATTTAACCTGCGACACGAAGCGAGCATAAAATTGTTCGATCTCGCAACGGCAACGGGTTTTCAGACACTCAACAACGAGGCTTGGCGGCGACGAATCGTCCCCTCCGAACGAAACGGTACGGTACGATCGACTGGTATAAAAGAGCGGGCGACACACGATCCTGCGAATTCGAGATCGACGACGGTACACGTTCATCGTTCGGGTGAAGATTCGTTGGGACTCGCCGCGCGCGCAGCCTCGAAGCGGTCCAATTTAACCTGCGACACGAAGCGAGCATAAAATTGTTCGATCTCGCAACGGCACGGGTTTTCACAGACTCTCGACAACGAGGCTTGGCGGCGACGAATCGTCCCCTCCGAACGAAACGGTACGGTACGATCGACTGGTATAAAAGAGCGGGCGACACACGATCCTGCGAATTCGAGGTCGACGACGGTACAACACGTTCATCGTTCGGGTGAAGATTCGTTGGGACTCGCCGCGCGCGCAGCCTCGAAGCGGTCCAATTTAACCTGCGACACGAAGCGAGCATAAAATTGTTCGATCTCGCAACGGCACGGGTTTTCACAGACTCTCGACAACGAGGCTTGGCGGCGACGAATCGTCCCCTCCGAACGAAACGGTACGGTACGATCGACCTGATCGTAGAGAGCGGGCGACGCGATCCTACGAATTCGAGGTCGACGACGGTACACACGTTCGTCGTTCGGGTAAAGATTCGTTGGGACTCGCCGTCGTACACAGCCTCGAGGCGGTCCGTTTCACCCGACAACACGAAGCGAGCATAAAGTTGTTCGAGCTCGCAACGGCACGGGTTTTCACAGACTCTCGACAACGAGGCTTGGCGGCGACGAATCGTCCCCTCCGAACGAAACGGTACGGTACGATCGACCTGATCGTAGAGAGCGGTCGCGGTGGCACGACCCTGCGAGAATTCGAGGTCGACGACGATCGTTGTTCGTCGTTCGGGTAAAGATTCGTTGGGACTCGTCGCCGTACACCCTCGAGGCGGTCTGTTTAGCCCGGCAACGCGAAGCGAGCATAAAATTGTTCGATCTCGCAACGGCAGGGGTTTACCCAGACTCTCGACAACGGGGCTTGGCGGCGACGAATCGTCCCCTCCGAACGGAACGGTACGACGATCGACTGTTTTTACAGGAGGCGCGCGCGCGCGCGCGCTCGTCTCGATCCTTCAAATTCGTGGTCGACGACGTTCTCTCGTTCAGGGAAATGATTCGATGGGACTTCGTCGTCGTACAGGCCTCGAAGCGGTCTGCATTTACCCGACAACACGAAGCGAGCATAAAATTGTTCGATCTCGCAACGGCGGGTTTTTTTCTCAGACTCTCGACAACGAGGCTCGACGCGACGAATCCGTCCCCTCTGAACGGAAAAAAAAAAAAAAAACGATCGTCTAAAGGAACGATAGAACGCGCGGTGCGGTCCTTTTTCCCCTTGTGTACGCTCTGCGTTTGTTTCATCCATTCGGACTCGCACAATTTTACCTTGGAACGAATAGCTCCGCGGTTACGCACAGATTCGAGGACAGCGGTCTCGGTCTCTCTGACACGAGGTGAGTTACATACTTCGAGCAGTGGATGTAATATGATTGCATGCCGTCAATATCGGCGTTTCATGCAACGTTCGTGGTTTTTTGTTGTGTGTTATTTCGAATCAGTGGATGCGGCCGCGGGTCACGAAGACCACGCGCGAGCTCATTATTTATTTTTTTAATTTCGTCATTTCAATTTTTTCGGTGCCGTTGACAAGCCATCGGGCAACCTTTAAAAAAATTTCACACAGCAAATCAGTGGATGCGGCCGCGGGTCACGAAGACCACGCGCGAGCACTTTATTTTTTTTTTTCTTTTGTCTGTGTGCGTTTTGTAACGCATGCA
>CAXAJV010000777.1:10000-12500 GCA_963969225.1 Xylocopa violacea | reverse complement strand
TTTCCTCCTCTCCTTTTCCTTTCTTTTCTTTTCTTTCGAGAATGAGACACTCCCAAAAATCGTACGTTCCCAAAATCGACTTCACAAGTCGCCTTCCAACTGAACCGTGTCGAGTAAGCGCGTATACACTTCGCGCTGAAAATATACATCGTCTTTACCACGGACATATCCCCTTGCGAGGACTTGTCGGGTATCGACGAGCAAGCGCGTATACAATTTTCACGCTGGTTATATATTTTTGGGCACATTTTTGTCATTTATTGAATACATATTGTCACCTTTAATCGTCTATAGCACGGACATCTCTTGCGAGAACATGCTGGGCATCGACGATGCAAGCGCGTATACGATTTGTCACCGCTTGTTATATCGGTGTACGGCACCTTTTATCGTCTATAGCACGGACATCTCTTTCACGCTGGGCATTAAGATAGCGCGTACAGAGAACATGCTGGGCATCGACGATGCAAGCGCGTATGCAATTTTCACGCTGGGCAAATATCGCCGAAAGCACGGACATCTCTTTCACGCTGGGCATTAAGATAGCGCGTACAGAGAACATGCTGGTCATCAAGGCGAGGAAGCGCGTACAATTGCGTCACGCTGATTTATCGTACACCTTTTTTCTCCATCGTCTATAGCACGAACATCTCTTGCGAGAACATGCTGGGCAACGACGATGGCAAGCGGTTATAATCGTGTCACGCTGTATTGTTTAATATGTATATAAAGAATACCTTTTATCGTCTAATGCGCGAACGCGTAGTACCTCTTGGCACTCCATTTGACTATAACAGAGATACTACACACGCTCTCACACGCTGGGCATTATGATAGCGCGTACAGAGAAGCGTGCTGTTCGGCATAGACGAGCAAGCGCGTACAATTGTGTCACGCTGAAGTATATTTTTGTATCTCGCCCTCCTCAGGCGAGCTGGCGCGTACCAAGTGCGCGCTGGGCATTCGACACGGGACACCTTTTGGAAGTTCGTCGAGAGACTCCTCTGTTTCGTAACAGATCGTGTCGAAATGACATATACCATTTATTCTTTTGCCTTCTTCAGTGGATGCTTATTTTTTATTTTTTGTTTCGTTCCTCAACTCAGTGGATGCTCATTTTTATTTTTTTTTGTTGAGGAACTTGTTTGGTATATCATCGGTGTATATCTATCTCCATATACACCTTTCATGCGTATAGCATATTATGGACATTTCGTACACACATCTGGTACGTCCAAAAATTCAATATGTATCTCTAGAGTCCGTTCCGAGAGCTCGGAGCGTAAAGATTTAGAATCGATGCAAGGAAGGTACAATTTAACCGAGTAAAACTCGGATAAATGGTCACCAACGTCACCGTTGGACGCTCGCCACATATGGGCCATTCGGTCAAAGACACCGACCCGTGGCAATGCAGTGTGGAGAAAATTCGACAACCGACACGGGACAGAGCAGTCGAGAACGTATTCTCGAGGAGCGGTGGACTGCTTCTCAACCGAAGTCATAGAATAGCCACGCGCCCGACGCTACTCCGCCCGGCCGGCTCGAACCGACCTGTCTCCTTATAGATACGGAACGGCCGGCCGGGCGGTCGGCGCCGGCCGGGCTAACGCACGGGCGCTTACGGTGGTAAACTCCAGCGGCGACCGACCGTCCGGAAAGGCTGCTGTAACTTAGTCGCGCGGAGGCGCAAGTATAAAGTGCTATTAACGTTGAACTTTTATGAACGGAAATTGTTTAAACATAATGAATATATACGGAAAAACATATTTCTAGAATATAACGAATTTTAATCGATTTTAACATTGAAAAAACGCAGTTATAAAATACGAAGTCAACGAAAAACACGAAAAATCGAAAATCTGACACGTACAAATGAATTCTACAATCAAATTAATCGTTATTACGAAAAAAAAACCAATCGTTTATATAAAAAAATTACCGATAAATTGACAAAAACCGCCAGTCGTGTCGGTTTCGGGAGACTAAAAATTATAAATTCGACTAAACAATGCGCTAATAAATTCAATCAATAGCTTTCAATAAGGTTTCTGCAAAAAAATTGTTAGGTCAACGGTTTAATTTACGAGAAAATAGCGAAAAACCGCCGATCGTGTCGCTTCCGACCTCTCGTTGCGAATATTTTCTAAGTTCCCCGTCGTGTCGCTTCCGACCGCTCGGCGCGAATATTTTCTAAGTTCCCCGTCGTGTCGCTTCCGACCGCTCGGCGCGAATATTTTCTAAGTTCCCCGCCGTGTCGCTTCCGACCGCTCGGCGCGAATATTTTCTAAGTTCCCGGTCATGTCGCTTCCGACCTCTCGGTGGGAATATTTTACAATTTCACGGTCATGTCGCTTCCGACCTCTCGGTAGGAATATTTTTCAAATCTCCGGACGCATCGCTTCCTACATTTCGGTGAGGATATTTTTTACGTTTCTGAACGTATCGGTCCCGACCTCTTGGTGCGAATATTATATATATATATATATATATATATATA
>CAXAJV010000777.1:0-2500 GCA_963969225.1 Xylocopa violacea | reverse complement strand
TCGTCGTCTCCGACGCAGCGATCCTTTCATTTACCGCTCGATTACCACAAAACTCCGCCGTTCTTCTCGGCGAAGCGTTTTGCGCACCGCGCCAATGTCATTCGTGTCGGTTCTCGGATTCGTAATGCATACGAGACGCTCGCTGGACAACCAAGTTGCCGGCGATTTTTAACATCCGTCCTCTCTTATCGTAGCTATGAACGATTATAAATAATTCCAGCGGTTCCACCTTCCGCGCGTAACACGCAGAGATCGAAACGGAGCGGCTCCTTTTCCCCGATTTATCACCCTGATCCGTCGGAACGACGGATAGGCCGAGTTGGAGCGCGCCCACGCGAATCTCTCTGCTGCGTGGAACGGGAAATAAAAAAAAAAAGGAACGCACGCGTGGAATTACATAACCAAGCTGCGCTTTCCGGGGACTGGATGACCGGCTTTTTGATCGCGCGGTCCCGTCTCGACAACGAAGACATGGGGTGACCAACAACTTGTGGCACCGAGCAGCACCTCGTCGAAGTATAACTTCGAGCCTCGCCAATGGGGTGGGCACAATCTCTTCCCGTATCTACTTCTCTAAACGACTCTCCTCGTTGCGCGTGGCGTTACCGATTCGAGTTCTGTGCTTCGGAATCTGCGGACGCGCGTCACAGGCCAGAAACGTTACAATCGACCATATATATATATATACCAAATGTTCCGATCGACACCGGGCTGACAGACAGAGGCAGCACACCGAGGACGCACGGTAAATTCGAGTCTCGACGAACGTGGCTGGGGTCAGATTCGAACATCCCAAGATCATCAGCGTTCGAAGAGGAAATGCGTCCCCGTGCGCGCGTTTGTCTGTGGTCCCCGACAATCGACGGCATGTGGAAATAAAATTCGAGATCGACTTCGGCAACGACGGCCTATATACATTGTATGTATTCGAGTGACGGTCCGCTCAATTTCTTCCTTACACAAAACATGGTATACGCGCACAACGCGCGGAGAGAGCAGAGAGAGAACGGGTTATTCTGATGATTGAACGCAACAACACCCTGGGGCTGTGCGAACTTCGAACGATCGGATGCGCATCATCGTCCCTCACGTTACGACGATGTCGCTCGCTCTCTCTTTCTTGTATATTCTCTTCTCTCTCTCTCGACCGAGTTCCCAACAATTCGATTCTCTCAGTCTTGCGGCAAAAGAAAAATTCATTTTAAACGACGTCGAGCGCGCGGCATATCAATCGTGCGTTAAAGAGACGCGCGAAGAGTGGTCATGGTGTGTGGCGGGTGTGCGAATTTGGAATACGGAACAAAATCGGCAGTCGAAACACGAAGCGGTTCCCCGTGGGCGGTCGTCCGGTTAAACGAACGACTCACGACGCCACGAAGAACTCGCGCGAGTCCGTGATCGACACCGTCGATTTCCGTGAACCCGTTTAACGCACGCCGCACGCGCGCACACGTTACACCAGTCGCATATAGTCTCGGGGCACGGCCACAGACGACTCGGACGAACGTCCAACGATCGCTCGTACGTCGCGTATCGCTCCTCTTTTTCCCTTTCGGTGCGCCCGAACTCAGAAACGTTCGTAAATGGAATTCGAATGAACGACGGCGGGCAGATTCGAGCACCGGAGAGAAAAGATTCGACGAAACGCAACGCAAGCAGTATTCTGGTTACGTGAACGACCCTCAGCTAGGCGTGGTCCAGGAATTGTATCCGTGGACCGCAATGTGCGTTCGAAATGTCGATGTTCATGTGTCCTGCAGTTCACACGTTGACGCGCAATTAGCTGCGTTCTTCATCGACCCACGAGCCAAGTGATCCACCGTTCAGGGTAATCGTATATGTATATTTTTTATTAATTGTTAAGTCTCTTCGTACTAAGTTTCGAACAAGTCGAGACCCAAACGTCTCCGGCGAAGGAGACGCGGGCGTCGCCCGAATTCTCGGCGACACGATACCGTCCTACGGATGAAACGGACACGCCTGTTTCAGGGTGTTTAGGATACATCCTTTCGGATTCACGCCAGTGTGCCACGCGTCCAGGTAGATAAAATTTTTCGAAAATTCGTTAGGACTCTTCTTCGCGCGTATCGCGCAGACCCTCGAGGCGGTCCCCCCTTCCTCCCGACAACACGAAGCGAGCTTGTAAAATTCGATCTCGCAACGGCGGGTTTATTAAGGGACTCTCGACAACGAGGAAGAATACGCAAACGCGAATATATCGTCGTCCCCTCTGAACGAATGGCACGTGGAAGTGAATACAAAAAAAAAAAAAAAGAAAGATATCCAACACCCAGCGGCGTATTGCTTTCGAGAAGTTGACGACGTTCGTACAGGTAAGTCGTAAAATATCGATGGGACTCGCCGTGAAACCTCGAAGCGGTCTATATAATTTTACCCACCCGACAACACGAAGCGAGCATAAAAAATTATTCGATCTCGCAACGGCGGGTGTGTTTCCAGACTCGCGACAACGAGGCTTCGCTCGGCGAAGCGGTCCCCT
>CAXAJV010000776.1:2447333-2451333 GCA_963969225.1 Xylocopa violacea | reverse complement strand
CGGTAGTGTGGGACTCCCCCGAAGGGTTTACCCACTAAAACTCCATCTGCATTATGCCTGAATGCGGCAGGCAGCACCGGTTGGACCAAATCTTCAGCTTCCTCTTCAGCCGATCCCTCTGCGACAGGTGGTAGATCCAGCGGAGGGTGTTGTTGTGCGGTTGAATCTCCAAAATCCGCTCAATCCTCCCAAGAGGACACGGGTGGATAGGATCTTAGTGTCACTCCGTGTCAAGATGCCTTCTTCTTTTAGGTTTCGGTATGATGAAGCGCTCCATACTCCTCGGTAAGACAGCGTGACCGATGTAAAAGTTACGCTTGTAACAGCGTATTTGTTTTTGATGGCGGCTTGTAGCGGTTTATATTTTTCGGTCTTGAGTTTGTGTGCCGAGCAGAGATCGGTATTTTCCCCGACCACTTGGGCGTCAATTAGTAGGGCCTTGGTGCCCTTGATGGCTATTAAATCGGGCTTACGTACGCCTTCTGTGGTTTGGAATCGGGGTTCCTCCTCGACAGTGTCATACTTTTTAGTTAGGCTACGTTTGACGTAGGACACAATGGCATTATGCCGTTCTATTCGAGCCCGATGTGTCCGATGACACTGTTGGAGCACATGGTTGAGGGTTTCTACCGCTTGGCAGCCAGCTCTGCAAAAGCGGTTTGCTCCTCGACCCCTTGACGTTCTGCTTTTTGTCGGCATCGCGTTGATGCGTAGCTTTATCATATTGATAAAGTCTTTCCCGCTTAACAAGCGGGTTCCCTCGGTAATCCATTGATGTTGGTTGTGTACTTTTTTAGACTCATTGAGGGCTCGTCCGTCGTTGGATGTATAGAGCAGGCGAGCCCATCTTGAATTGAGCTGATCAGCAGTCTCTATAATGGAGCCATTTTCCGTTAGCCGACGTGTGGCTTTTTGAATTTCTTGAGTGAGGTATGGACTAGTTCTTGGGCTGCACTTTTCAATATTTTGTAACCTCACTCTTCTATGGAGGGGCATAAGCCACCTCATAGATGGTATTGATAAGCCACCGTCTCTTGCATTGGCGTGGATATATGCATTTGGCGTGTCGTGCGGCAGGCAGAGCCATTTCCTTACCGCAGCACGTGTTTTGGCATCAATTTTCTTGAGCCTGCTGAGTGTCGTATTCCCAAGCGTTAAAAGATGGTATAAGCTGGGTAATACCATGACACGTAGCCCAAAGAGTCTTTGCTGGGGCTTCAGAGGTGCCTTTGTTAGTTTGTTTAAGGCTTCTTCCAGCTGACTATCAGGTTGGACCGATGTTCGTCCTTCAGGTGAGAATGGGATACCAAGATATTTCCACTCATTCTCCCGTTGTAGCGCTGGAAGTTGACGATTAAGGCAGGTGAACTTGGTTTTGCCATCTACTACAGACTTTTTAATGTGTGGAACATTTCTGATCGACACAGTGAATGATTTTGTCGCATTAATTTGTAAACCACACTGTGTCAGGAATTGAGCTGCAATGTTTATTGCTTGCTGGAGGCCATTAGGTGTTGAGGCGACAAATATCATGTCATCCGCAAAAGCGAGTGCAGTGTAATGGATTCCTCCAATGTCCAGCCCAATTTCGGGCGGCAGAAGTCGCAGAAGCCTATCAATCACCATGTTAAAAATCATCGGTGAGAGCGGGTCCCCTTGTCTTACACCGCGAGTGGGTCTGAATGTCTCAGATTCCCAGTTTCCACATTTCAGGCTAGTGGAGCCCTTCTGATAGGTGTACATGATGTAGTTGATCATTGGTGAGGGAACTCCCATGACCACCAATGTGTCTCGTATAGTGGCATGTGAGACTGAGTCGAAAGCCTTAGCAATATCCATAGACATCATGTACATGGGCTTAAAATTCTGCCGGTGGTATCGCAGAATTAGATCGAGATTAAATGTGTTTTCGGCACAGCCGTCTTTGGGCAGGAAAGCCTTTTGCCTGGGGTCCAATTCAACTGAGTCGGTTAGGCGTTTAGCCAGAACCTTGTGGTATGCCCTCGTTATGATAGATGGTACTGTAATAGGCCGATAGTCCTCAGGTATTCTAGCATCATTCTTTTTTGGTATAAGTGTCGTTTTTGCTTTTAATAGGTGTTCGGGCAGTTTTCCACTGATCATAAACAAGTTGAATATTCTCGTAAGAATTTCAAGTGGAACTGCTTTTAGTTGGCGAGCTGTAATGCCATCTGGACCCGGGCAGGTGTTAATCTCCGGGAAAGACACTTTGATTTCCTGGGGAACTATCGGTACCCATAAATTGGACACTTCAGATCGTTTAGGACTGGCCCCTGGGGATTCGTTGGTCCCTTCAGTCATTAGGGTGCGCCAGTATAGAGCCATATTTTCTTTGGGAGGCGGACTCTCCCCTGTTTTGCTCTTCAGGATGTCTCTAAGGCAGTTACAAGGGTTCCTGACCCATGCCCTCTGTGTTCTGGCATAATCGGCCCGACGAGCTTGTCGTTTTGTTAAGGAATTCTTTTGTCCTCTAGGAGGTTTCCCTTTCTGGCTAGCTGTAGGTGGAAAGGCCAGCAACAGGTAAGCCGTCAGCTCTTCGAATATTTGGTCAGTCGACCATGCACGCACATTTGTACAAATCCGATCCAACAGATCGGCAAAATAGCCTGTATTCCTGTCTATAGGTCGAAGGTTAGAGAAGAGGTCACCAACCAAGGATTTTAGGTTGGGATCCTGTTTTTCTTCTGCCGGTTGTTCTGGCAGCTTGATGTCTTTTCTCATTTGGTCAAGAAGTTCTAGGACTTTGTCCTTATGCCTCTGATATTTCCTCTGGCCTTTAATGGACTCCAGACTTCGGTTAGGGAAATAAGGCATCAAAGCTTGGTTCATAAACCGTGCGCCATCAATGGTAAGTTTGGCCTCCTGCCGTGCCAGGAGGGCCAGTTCTTCAGCACTCCACGGTGCTTTTTTATGGTAGATATTTTCTACTTGTCTCTCATCATACCAGTTTTTATGCGCACGCTGTTCATGTACGCCACGGCCTCTTATAGATGGGAACGAGCGACCGCAGTCCGGGTAACCGCATAGGTAGGATACGGCTTCATTTTCCCCTGAAGATTTAGTTATAGTCGGGCCGGTAGAGCCTGTGGGCTCTCCGGTATTAAGCGTTTCATCCGAGGCTTCTTTATTTATTTCAGGGCCGACTTGATTTAAGCCGAGGGGGCTGGCAACCCACCAAGGCCGAAAGACGCAGAGGCAGCTCTTAGTTTCCCCTCCGAAGAGGGTACTCGTGGCGGGAACCAACGAAGAGGTGGCTGCTTGCTAACTATGACTCCCATTAAGAGAGTCATAGTTACTCCCGCCGTTTACCCGCGCTTTTTTGAATTTCTTCACGTTGACATTCAGAGCACTGGGCAGAAATCACATTGCGTCAACACCCTTGGGGGCCATCGCAATGCTTTGTTTTAATTAGACAGTCGGATTCCCCTAGTCCGTGCCAGTTCTGAGCCGAGCGTTGAATGGCGGCCGAAGAGGACGACAAGATACGGCGAACCGCCTCTGAAGCCTCGCAGCAAGGAAGATCCGTGGGAGGCCAAGGCACGGGACCGAGCTCGGATTCCGGGTTACGCATGCACGAAGCAGCGGCCCGTTCAGCTCGCCCAGGCCCGGCACGTCAGCCAAACCCACTTCCCGACCAAGCCCGACACGCCCCGCTCCTCAGAGCCAATCCTTATTCCGAAGTTACGGATCCAATTTGCCGACTTCCCTTACCTACATTAATCTATCGACTAGAGGCTCTTCACCTTGGAGACCTGCTGCGGATATGGGTACGAACCGGCGCGACACCTCCACGTGGCCCTCTCCTGGATTTTCAAGGTCCGAGGGGAAGATGCGGACACCGCCGCAACTGCGGTGCTCTTCGCGTTCCAAACCCTATCTCCCTGCTAGAGGTTTCCAGGGAACTCGAACGCTTATACAGAAAAGAAAACTCTCCCCGCATCTCCCGACGGCGTCTCCAGGTCATTTTGGGTTACCCCGA
>CAXAJV010000776.1:2442333-2444833 GCA_963969225.1 Xylocopa violacea | reverse complement strand
GATTATAAATAATTCCAGCGGTTCCTCCTTCCGCGCGTAACACGCAGAGATCGAAACGGAGCGGCTCCTTTTCCCCGATTTATCACCCTGATCCGTCGGAACGACGGATAGGCCGAGTTGGAGCGCGCCCACGCGAATCTCTCTGCTGCGTGGAACGGGAAATAAAAAAAAAAAGGAACGCACGCGTGGAATTACATAACCAAGCTGCGCTTTCCGGGGACTGGATGACCGGCTTTTTGATCGCGCGGTCCCGTCTCGACAACGAAGACATGGGGTGACCAACAACTTGTGGCACCGAGCAGCACCTCGTCGAAGTATAACTTCGAGCCTCGCCAATGGGGTGGGCACAATCTCTTCCCGTATCTACTTCTCTAAACGACTCTCCTCGTTGCGCGTGGCGTTACCGATTCGAGTTCTGTGCTTCGGAATCTGCGGACGCGCGTCACAGGCCAGAAACGTTACAATCGACCATATATATATATATACCAAATGTTCCGATCGACACCGGGCTGACAGACAGAGGCAGCACACCGAGGACGCACGGTAAATTCGAGTCTCGACGAACGTGGCTGGGGTCAGATTCGAACATCCCAAGATCATCAGCGTTCGAAGAGGAAATGCGTCCCCGTGCGCGCGTTTGTCTGTGGTCCCCGACAATCGACGGCATATGGAAATAAAATTCGAGATCGACTTCGGCAACGACGGCCTATATACATTGTATGTATTCGAGTGACGGTCCGCTCAATTTCTTCCTTACACAAAACATGGTATACGCGCACAACGCGCGGAGAGAGCAAGAGAGAGAACGGGTTATTCTGATGATTGAACGCAACAACACCCTGGGGCTGTGCGAACTTCGAACGATCGGATGCGCATCATCGTCCCTCACGTTACGACGATGTCGCTCGCTCTCTCTTTCTTGTATATTCTCTTCTCTCTCTCGACCGAGTTCCCAACAATTCGATTCTCTCAGTCTTGCGGCAAAAGAAAAATTCATTTTAAACGACGTCGAGCGCGCGGCATATCAATCGTGCGTTAAAGAGACGCGCGAAGAGTGGTCATGGTGTGTGGCGGGTGTGCGAATTTGGAATACGGAACAAAATCGGCAGTCGAAACACGAAGCGGTTCCCCGTGGGCGGTCGTCCGGTTAAACGAACGACTCACGACGCCACGAAGAACTCGCGCGAGTCCGTGATCGACACCGTCGATTTCCGTGAACCCGTTTAACGCACGCCGCACGCGCGCACACGTTACACCAGTCGCATATAGTCTCGGGGCACGGCCACAGACGACTCGGACGAACGTCCAACGATCGCTCGTACGTCGCGTATCGCTCCTCTTTTTCCCTTTCGGTGCGCCCGAACTCAGAAACGTTCGTAAATGGAATTCGAATGAACGACGGCGGGCAGATTCGAGCACCGGAGAGAAAAGATTCGACGAAACGCAACGCAAGCAGTATTCTGGTTACGTGAACGACCCTCAGCTAGGCGTGGTCCAGGAATTGTATCCGTGGACCGCAATGTGCGTTCGAAATGTCGATGTTCATGTGTCCTGCAGTTCACACGTTGACGCGCAATTAGCTGCGTTCTTCATCGACCCACGAGCCAAGTGATCCACCGTTCAGGGTAATCGTATATGTATATTTTTTATTAATTGTTAAGTCTCTTCGTACTAAGTTTCGAACAAGTCGAGACCCAAACGTCTCCGGCGAAGGAGACGCGGGCGTCGCCCGAATTCTCGGCGACACGATACCGTCCTACGGATGAAACGGACACGCCTGTTTCAGGGTGTTTAGGATACATCCTTTCGGATTCACGCCAGTGTGCCACGCGTCCAGGTAGATAAAATTTTTCGAAAATTCGTTAGGACTCTTCTTCGCGCGTATCGCGCAGACCCTCGAGGCGGTCCCCCCTTCCTCCCGACAACACGAAGCGAGCTTGTAAAATTCGATCTCGCAACGGCGGGTTTATTAAGGGACTCTCGACAACGAGGAAGAATACGCAAACGCGAATATATCGTCGTCCCCTCTGAACGAATGGCACGTGGAAGTGAATACAAAAAAAAAAAAAAAGAAAGATATCCAACACCCAGCGGCGTATTGCTTTCGAGAAGTTGACGACGTTCGTACAGGTAAGTCGTAAAATATCGATGGGACTCGCCGTGAAACCTCGAAGCGGTCTATAATTTTACCCACCCGACAACACGAAGCGAGCATAAAAAATTATTCGATCTCGCAACGGCGGGTGTGTTTCCAGACTCGCGACAACGAGGCTTCGCTCGGCGAAGCGGTCCCCTCTGAACGAACGACACGATCAAAACCCGAACACAGGTGCGTGGTACAAGTTCCTCAAATTCCACGATCCACTGCACGATCTGTGCTTCAGAGCTCAGGTGATAAAAAAAAAAAAAAATTCGTTGGGACTCGGCCGCCAAAGCCTCGAGCGGTCTACCGTTTTTCCCCGGCAAAACGAAGCGAGTATAAATTATTCGATCTCGCAAC
>CAXAJV010000776.1:2434833-2437333 GCA_963969225.1 Xylocopa violacea | reverse complement strand
TCGCGGTTTCACCTTAGTTCGGTATGTACTGAGACATGCATGGCTTAATCTTTGAGACAAGCATATGACTACTGGCAGGATCAACCAGGGAACCGTACCATGAGTCGTCTCTCTCTCTCTCTCTCCTCCTCCTCTTTTTCACCATCATCATATCATCATCAACTCTTATAAGAGTAGTTTGCTCAACGTGTTTTTAGTCGTCGTCGGTTCTCTTAGAGACACCGATCGACGATACGAAATAATAATATATATATATGTATATCGTTCGAATATCGCAATATTCGTCATAGTTTTGTTCAGTGGATGCGGCTGACGGGTCTTTCGGACCTCGCTCGAGCACATTATTTATTTTTTGTATTTCGTAAAATGCATCCTCGGTTAGCACATATGTTCAATAATACCGAGGTATTGCATTTTTTCCTCCTCTCCTTTTCCTTTCTTTTCTTTTCTTTCGAGAATGAGACACTCCCAAAAATCGTACGTTCCCAAAATCGACTTCACAAGTCGCCTTCCAACTGAACCGTGTCGAGTAAGCGCGTATACACTTCGCGCTGAAAATATACATCGTCTTTACCACGGACATATCCCCTTGCGAGGACTTGTCGGGTATCGACGAGCAAGCGCGTATACAATTTTCACGCTGGTTATATATTTTTGGGCACATTTTTGTCATTTATTGAATACATATTGTCACCTTTAATCGTCTATAGCACGGACATCTCTTGCGAGAACATGCTGGGCATCGACGATGCAAGCTCGTATACGATTTGTCACCGCTTGTTATATCGGTGTACGGCACCTTTTATCGTCTATAGCACGGACATCTCTTTCACGCTGGGCATTAAGATAGCGCGTACAGAGAACATGCTGGGCATCGACGATGCAAGCGCGTATGCAATTTTCACGCTGGGCAAATATCGCCGAAAGCACGGACATCTCTTTCACGCTGGGCATTAAGATAGCGCGTACAGAGAACATGCTGGTCATCAAGGCGAGGAAGCGCGTACAATTGCGTCACGCTGATTTATCGTACACCTTTTTTCTCCATCGTCTATAGCACGAACATCTCTTGCGAGAACATGCTGGGCAACGACGATGGCAAGCGGTTATAATCGTGTCACGCTGTATTGTTTAATATGTATATAAAGAATACCTTTTATCGTCTAATGCGCGAACGCGTAGTACCTCTTGGCACTCCATTTGACTATAACAGAGATACTACACACGCTCTCACACGCTGGGCATTATGATAGCGCGTACAGAGAAGCGTGCTGTTCGGCATAGACGAGCAAGCGCGTACAATTGTGTCACGCTGAAGTATATTTTTGTATCTCGCCCTCCTCAGGCGAGCTGGCGCGTACCAAGTGCGCGCTGGGCATTCGACACGGGACACCTTTTGGAAGTTCGTCGAGAGACTCCTCTGTTTCGTAACAGATCGTGTCGAAATGACATATACCATTTATTCTTTTGTCCCCTTCAGTGGATGCTTATTTTTTATTTTTTGTTTCGTTCCTCAACTCAGTGGATGCTCATTTTTATTTTTTTTTGTTGAGGAACTTGTTTGGTATATCATCGGTGTATATCTATCTTCATATACACCTTTCATGCGTATAGCATATTATGGACATTTCGTACACACATCTGGTACGTCCAAAAATTCAATATGTATCTCTAGAGTCCGTTCCGAGAGCTCGGAGCGTAAAGATTTAGAATCGATGCAAGGAAGGTACAATTTAACCGAGTAAAACTCGGATAAATGGTCACCAACGTCACCGTTGGACGCTCGCCACATATGGGCCATTCGGTCAAAGACACCGACCCGTGGCAATGCAGTGTGGAGAAAATTCGACAACCGACACGGGACAGAGCAGTCGAGAACGTATTCTCGAGGAGCGGTGGACTGCTTCTCAACCGAAGTCATAGAATAGCCACGCGCCCGACGCTACTCCGCCCGGCCGGCTCGAACCGACCTGTCTCCTTATAGATACGGAACGGCCGGCCGGGCGGTCGGCGCCGGCCGGGCTAACGCACGGGCGCTTACGGTGGTAAACTCCAGCGGCGACCGACCGTCCGGAAAGGCTGCTGTAACTTAGTCGCGCGGAGGCGCAAGTATAAAGTGCTATTAACGTTGAACTTTTATGAACGGAAATTGTTTAAACATAATGAATATATACGGAAAAACATATTTCTAGAATATAACGAATTTTAATCGATTTTAACATTGAAAAAACGCAGTTATAAAATACGAAGTCAACGAAAAACACGAAAAATCGAAAATCTGACACGTACAAATGAATTCTACAATCAAATTAATCGATATTACGAAAAAAAAACCAAGCGTTTATATAAAAAAATTACCGATAAATTGACAAAAACCGCCAGTCGTGTCGGTTTCGGGAGACTAAAAATTATAAATTCGACTAAACAATGCGCTAATAAATTCAATCAATAGCTTTCAATAAGGTTTCTGCAAAAAAATTGTTAGGTCAACGGTTTAATT
>CAXAJV010000776.1:2417333-2429833 GCA_963969225.1 Xylocopa violacea | reverse complement strand
CGTCGAACATGAGGTTCCAGCAGGCGGGACCGAGTACGGAGCCTTGCGGACACCCCCTCGTCGCCTGCTTCGAAACCTGTTCGGAAGCTATCGAGATCTTAACCCGTCGGTTGTCGAAGTAATTAGAAATTACTCCGAAAACATCCCGAGGGCAGTCTCGCTCTTTGAGGGATTTCAAAACTAAGGGCCACCAGACATTGTCGAAGGCCCCGGAGATATCGAAGAGCATCGCCACCACGTATCGATCCTTCGAGGCATCGACCAGGCGGCGCAACTCCACGATAGCGTCTTCCGTCGACTTTCCGGGCGTGAACCCGAATTGCCGGTCGGAGATTTTTCCAGGCGCCAACGACGTCTGATAGAGACGCTTCATGAGAAGCTTTTCGAATAGTTTTCCTATAACTGAGAGGAGGCAAATCGGGCGGTAGGATTTCGGATCCTTCTCGTCCTTCCCTTCCTTAAGAAGTACTCTTAGAGAGCCCTCCTTCCAGACGAAGGGAAACACGCCCCATTGAAGGCATCCGTTGAAAAGCCGTGTTATCTGACCGAGGATCGTTCTGACTGTGGCCTTCAGCGCGCAGACCTCTACGTTGTCTGGCCCTGGTGCTTTTTTATTTTTGAAGGTTCGAACGGTACTCGCGACTTCTGCCTCCGTGATGGGAGCAGCGTCGGGAGTACCGGGCGCGAAGCGTGCGCCTTCCCTAATGACACGTTGTTCCGGCGTGTCTTCTTCTTCCCGGTCGTCGGGGACGTGTGCCTCCAAGAGCAAGCTGGCTGTTTCGCGGCAATTGGATGTGGTTTCACTACCACGCCGGAGAGTGCTTAGGACTCTCTCAACTCGGAGTTTTTTCGCCTGGTACTTGTATACGGTGCTCCAGGGCCCCGAGTTTCCGTTCGACGTAACAAATCGTCGCCAGCTTTCGAGCTTCGTCCGCTTCACCGTCCTACTGTATTCCCGCAAGGAAGAACGGTACTTTAGTAGTTTTGCACGGTGGGCGGCTTCGTCTCTTTCTCTCAGTAAGGCACGACGTAGACGGTACACGTGCTTTTTCTTTTTCGTGAGCTCGCGAGTCCACCACGGGTTGGACTTCCTAAAAACTCTTTTGGGTGGCATCGACGCAGCGCAAGCATCAGCGATGACGCCTGTGAGCGTTTTTGCCATCTTCTCGACGTCTTCCACAGAGTCGAGTCGGAGGGCCTCAAGCCTCGATCCGGATAGATCGGCTAGGCGACCGCAGTAGCGCTTCCAATCGGCCCGACGAGTGTCGAACCGAGTGCTCGCACCACCCCGATCCGCCGCTTTGGCTCTCGGTACCCTCAGCCCGATATCTATGGCGTTGTGGTCGCTGTTGGCCCAACCGCACCGTACCTTCCAGCCCCTGACGAAAGGGAGCATGGATGGCGACGCCAGGGTTACATCGATGAAAGACTCACCCCTCGTCGACCAGTAGGTGGGCGGCTGCCGAGCGTCATTCACAACTTCCATGCCAAACGATCGGATGAGCGTTTCGAACATCGCACCTCTTTCGTCTGTTCTCTGTGGCCCCCAGAGTGACGACCGAGCGTTGGCATCTACCGACACTATGAGTCTCTTCCCCCTCAGAGACTGAAACACCATCTCGAGGTGTCTGAGGTGCTCCTCGATTTCGTCGCTATACTGGAAATAGCATGATGCGACGTATACCGAGAAGCCGGGCGCCAGCACTTCTGCACACACACAGTGTTCCGTGCTTAGCTGCGAGACAAAAATCATCTCGAAGCGAGGGTTGCAAATGACAACCGCAGCCCACGGGAATTGTGAACTGACGGCCGCCACCCTCGCCCCGATCCCTAGTCCACTAACGGTGTGGCTCGTGCCAGAAGACCTGACGTATGGTTCCTGCAATAGCAGGACGTCCAAGTGTTTTGAAGCTACGAGCTGTCGCACCTCGCCTGCAACTGTGGCTGAATGCTGCATGTTCAGCTGCAGTATCCTAATGCCCGTGGTCTCGATTACGGACGGAGACGTCGTCGTCGACGTCGATACGTTCGCGGTCGCGGGCGCGGGCGCGATGGGGTTTTGGGATGACGCGGTCGCGGAGGGCAGGTTCGCGGGGCTATCGCATGAGTTAGTTCCTATTTCGATTTCAGTCTCAGCCGGAGATACCGGATCCGGCCTGAGCCTCGAGTCGCGTTTCGCTGCGCGGATTTGGACAGCACGAGGGCTGATGCCTGGAGGCCGCGCCAGTGTCGTGTGAGCAGAAGCACACCCGGTCGCGGCTTGGCGATGATGCCGAGGAGCGGCCGTCATCGAGCGCGTTACCGGACGGCTTCGTTGCTCGACAGTGGGGCCAGCACCTGGGGGCGAGGTCTCGGGCCGAAGGATGTTCGCCCGCCTTGACCTATTCATCGCCACGATGACTTCTCCCGGTCCTGCCCTCACCCGGAGATCCGAATGGAGGGCTATTTTACCTCCGGAGTGTTTAGGACCAAGCGAAGCCATCATGAAATTTGCGAGTTTAGGGGATGATGCTTCTTACGTGGAGTGAAGGTGGGGTCGTCGCTCCCCATCGGCGCGCATCACACGCCGCTCTGCCTCTTGGTGCTTTCACACTTGTCGGGAAGGTGGGGTCGTTACTCCCCATCAGCGCGCACCGGCGCTGCCCTGCCGGGGCCGCGGTCTCCTGATTTAAGTAACCGGGAGACGCACGCGAGAGCCGTTTATTGTTCTAGAGTGGGATAGGGACAGAATATTCTAAGCCCGGCCCCGGGAGGGGGCTCGGACATGCTTCATCGCCATTATGGCATACGCGTAATGGGGATAGGGACAGAATACTCTGAACCCGGCCCCGGGAAGGGGCACGAGTCTGCTACCTCGCCTTAAGGGCATACGCAACATTTTCCCATCGACTTCCCAACGCGAACCAGTCCTCTGGAACGGGAGAGGAAAAACCCAGCAGCGCCGCGGCGATCGTTTTCCCGCGGTGTGGGCCCTTCAGTTACCCCGACGCTCGACCGAGACTAAGTCTCGTTCGGCCGCAGGGGCATCCACGGGGAACCTCGGGGAGGCGGGCCCACCGCATGCTCGCGTGCATGCTCGCTCTGATCCTGTAGGGAGAAACGCACATGATTAGTAAATAAGTTTGAAATTCGCGGAGGAGGAGGAGGGCTCGACGGAGACAGTTAGCTGCGAAGATGTGCAGCGCTGCTCCGCCTTGCCCCGGCGCTCCGACAACGCCGGGGTGAGCCGTCCCCAAGAACGAGGGAGGGAAAATTTCGGAATCGGATGGAGCAAGCCTACTCCAGGAAACCTTTCAGCCAGAGCGATTCTCTGCTGAAATCGGCGAGCGTGGAGAAGGCCTCTGGTGACGACACCAGATACGGTGCCGCCTCCGGCCAACTCCACTCACCCGCAGGAACGAAGGTCCGCAGAGCTTCCCTCTGCGGTTCGAAGATAGGACACTCCAGGAGGAAGTGGCCTACCGTGTCCACCGCACTACCGCAGACGCACGTCGCATCATCGGCAACGGCATACGTCAAGAGACGAGCCTTGAAGTTGCCGTGACCCGACAGCACCTGCGTGGTGTAGTGATTCGGCTTCAGCCAGCGGGCAGCCAACCTCTCCCGGACGTCCTTGAAGAATTCGAATGTTGTGCGGCCCTTGGGGGAAGATGTCCACAAGGATTGCCACATATTCGTCGCCTCTTCTTTCACGCGTTGTTTGCCGTCATCCGCTTCGCTTGGGATGACGGCGCTCCCTATCCTGGCGTCCTTTCCTCTACGAAGATTGTAGAGGGCCCTATTTTGCTGGACGACGATATCGATGGGAGCCGCGCCGGCCACCACGCACGCACTTTCCCACGATATCCGGCGATACGCGCCGGTAACCGCGATCAAAGCGCGGCGCTGCGCGGACCTGAGCACCCTCCACTCCCTCTCCGAGCACAGGTCGGCCCATCCCGCTGAGGCGTATGCCACTTTCGGGACGAATGCTCCCCTGTATATCCCGGCTAGGGAGTCGAAGCGAAGCCCCCAACTACTCCTCGCCAGCCTACTTAATCTCGCGAACAGCGACCCGACCTTGTCGCTTATTTTCTGGCAATGCGTTCGGACGCGCATTCCTTTATCGAACGTGACGCCTAGGTACTTAACCGCGGGTCTAAATTTTATCTTCGCGTCTCCTATACGGATGGTCGGTGGTCTACCGGCAAGGTCGGCTTTCGAAGGCCGAACGGCCTTGCGTTTTCTATCGGGACGGGCGCCTCCTCTTCGACCTAAAATTTGCCGCTCGATCCAGCCACTCTTGAGGACAATTGCCTCCGTCTTTGTGGCCGAGATTTCGAGTTTGGCCGAGCTACACCACCTAAGTATTTGGTTCGCGACCTGTTGACCTTGGGTCTCGAGGTCACGCCTACTATTTCCGCTTATTAGGACGAGAAGATCGTCCGCATAAGCGATAAACCTATTCTCGACTGTGGTCTGAAGTGACCGCAGGAGATCGTCGAACATGAGGTTCCAGCAGGCGGGACCGAGTACGGAGCCTTGCGGACACCCCCTCGTCGCCTGCTTCGAAACCTGTTCGGAAGCTATCGAGATCTTAACCCGTCGGCCGTCGAAGTAATTAGAAATTACTCCGAAAACATTCCGAGGGCAGTCTCGCTCTCTAAGGGAATTCAAAACTAGGGGCCACCAGACGTTGTCGAAGGCCCCGGAGATGTCGAAGAGCATTGCCGCCACGTATCGATCCTGCGAGGCATCGACCAGGCGGCGCAACTCCACGATAGCGTCCTCCGTCGACTTTCCGGGCGTGAACCCGAATTGCCGGTCGGACACTTTTCCAGGCGCCAACGACGTCTGATAGAGGCGCTTCTTGAGAAGCTTTTCGAAAAGTTTACCTATCACTGAGAGGAGGCAGATCGGACGGTAGGATTTTGGATCCTTCTCGTCCTTCCCTTCCTTAAGAAGTACTCGTAGAGAGCCCTCCTTCCAGACGAAGGGAAAGACGCCCCATTGAAGGCATCCATTAAAAAGCCGCGTAATTTGGCCGGGAATGACTCTAACCGCGGTTTTCAGCGCGCGGACCTCGACGTGGTCCGGCCCTGGCGCTTTATTATTTTTGAATGTTCGAACGGTACTCACGACCTCTGCCTCCGTGATGGGGGCAGCGTCGGGAGTACCGGGCGCGATGCGTGCGCCTTCCCTAATGACACGTTGATCCGGCGTGTCTTCTTCTTCCCGGTCGTCGGGAACGTGTGCCTCCAAGAGCAAGCTGGCTGTTTCGCGGCAATTCGATGTTACTTCACTACCACGCCGGAGAGTGCTGAGAACTCTCTCAACTCGGAGTTTCTTCGCCTGGTACTTGTATACGGTGCTCCAGGGCCCCGAGTTTCCGTTCGACGTAACAAATCGTCGCCAGCTTTCGAGCTTCGTCCGCTTCACCGTCCTACTGTATTCCCGCAAAGAAGAACGGTACTCTAGTAGTTTTGCCCGGCGGGCGGCTTCGTCTCTTTCCCTCTGGAAGGCACGACGTAGACGATACACGCGCTTTTTCTTTTTAGTTAATTCGCGAGTCCACCACGGGTTGGACTTTCTAAATACGCGTTTACGTGGCATCGACGCGGCGCAGGCGTCAGTAATGACGCCTGTGAGCGTTTCCGCCATCTTTTCGACGTCTTCCATAGAGTCGAGCCGGAGAGCCTCAAGCCTCGATCTAGATAGATCGGCTAGGCGACCGCAGTAGCGCTCCCAATCGGCCCGACGAGTGTCGAACCGAGTGCTCGCACCACCCCGATCCGCCGCTTTGGCTCTCGGTACCCTCAGCCCGATATCTATGGCGTTGTGATCGCTATTGGCCCAACCGCACCTTACCTTCCAGCCCCTGACGAAAGGGAGCATGGATGGCGACGCCAGGGTTACATCGATGAAAGACTCACCCCTCGTCGACCAATAGGTGGGCGGCTGCCGAGCGTCATTCACAACTTCCATGCCAAACGATCGGATGAGCGCTTCGAACATCGCACCTCTTTCGTCTGTTCTCTGTGGCCCCCAGAGTGACGACCGAGCGTTGGCATCTACCGACACTATGAGTCTCTTCCCCCTCAGAGACTGAAACACCATCTCGAGGTGTCTGAGGTGCTCCTCGATTTCGTCGCTATACTGGAAATAGCATGATGCGACGTATATCGAGAAGCCGGGCGCCAGCACTTCTGCACACACACAGTGTTCCGTGCTTAGCTGCGAGACAAAAACCATCTCGAAGCGAGGGTTGCACACGGCAACCGCAGCCCACGGGAATTGTGAACTGACGGCCGCCACCCTCGCCCCGATCCCTAGTCCACTAACGGTGTGGCTCGTGCCCGAAGAACTGACGTATGGTTCCTGCAACAGCAGGACGTCTAAGTGCTTCGAGGCTACGAGCTGACGCACCTCGCCTGCAACTGTAGCTGAATGTTGCATGTTCAGCTGCAGTATCCTAATACCCGTGGTCTCGATTACGGACGATGACGTCGTCGTCGACGTCGGTACGGTCGCGGACGCGGACGCGGGCGCGGTGGGGTTGTGGGGGGACGCGGTCGCGGAGGGAGGGTTCGCGGAGCTATCGCTTGATTTTATTTTTGTTCCTATCACAGACTCAGCCGGAGATACCGGATCCGACCTGAGTCTCGCGTCGCATTTCGTGATTCGTATCTGGACAGCGCGAAGGCTGATACCTAGAGGCCGCGTCAGAGTCGTGTGAGCAGAAGCACACCCGGTCGCGGCTTGGCGATGATGCCGAGGAGCGGCCGTCATCGAGCGCGTTACCGGGCGGCTTCGTTGCTCGACAATGGGGCCATCACCTGGGGGCGAGGTCTCGGGCCGAAGGATGTTCGCCCGCCTGGACCTATTCATCGCCACGATGACTCCTCCCGATCCTGCCCTCACCCGGAGATCCGAATGGAGGGCTATTTTACCTCCGGAGTATTTAGGATCGAATGAAGCCATCATGAAATTTGCGAAATTAGGGGGGGGTGATGCTTCATACATGGAGTGAAGGTGGGGTCGTCACTCCCCATCGGCGCGCATCACACGCCGCTCTGCCTCTTGGTGCTTTCTCACGTATCGGGACGGTGGGGTCGTTACTCCCCAACAGCGCGCACCGGCGCTGCCCTGCCGGGGCCGCGGTCTCCTGGTGCAAAACACCGGGAGACTCACGCGAGAGCCATAAAGTTCGAGGGTGATGCTTCATACGTGGAGTGGAGGTGGGGTCGTCACTCCCCATCGGCGCGCATCACACGCCGCTCTGCCTCTTGGTGCTTTCTCACGAATCGGGAAGGTGGGGTCGTTACTCCCCAACAGCGCGCACCGACGCTGCCCTGCCGGGGTGCACCTGAGTTCCGCAGTGAGCACTGCGGGCGGTACACGTGGGTGGGAACTCGTTGAGCTGGTAAGACGGAACGAGTTTCCGAGTAATTAGAAATAAGTTGTCGTTGGACAATGAGCGGAGTCTCGACTTCGAGATAGGGTATCCACTGGTCGACCGTCCGAGCGTTCGATACGCTCGGTTGGTCGACTGGGACCCATGCGATGACCGATCCGTGGGTCGGCCACCTGATTGTTTAGACTAGGGCATTTTTGCCCTTTTCGAGACTCGACGGGAGACTGTTTGGTCTCCCAGCCTTAGCCAAATACGAGCCAGGCCGTAGTCGCGCAAATACCTTGAGGAGTGATCGGCCGGAAGTCGACAAACTGCCTGTTAACTGACATCTAGACGTGCTCGCACTTTACGTTTTTGTGGGGCCTCGTCTAGCTGACAAGACGAATCCCCTACGCAATTTTCGAGTTTTTCGTGCACGAGGTCTCACTAGACACTCGAGACACAGATGCCAGGGGCTAGTTGCCTGCTTATGTCGACAGGATGAGTTTATCAGGTCACTGAGTGCCCACTTCTACTGAATTTTTCACCATCACTCACCGTTCCTGTCTGACGGCTGACTAGACCGAACACTCTTCAGCTTCGGAGGGTGGGGTCGCCACTCCCCAACGGTGTGCGCGATCACCGTTCCGTGCCCGATGATAGGGACAGGTTTGGGAATCTCGTTAATCCATTCATGCGCGTCACTAATTAGATGACGAGGCATTTGGCTAATTACTGTACTGACCCTCAGAAGGAGGGTCGGTAGACTTCCGAGGTTAAACCCCCTCGTAGGGTGTATAACAATAAAACAACACGAAAATAAAACACGGGCCTACTTTCTAGCGCCGCTGCCAAGGGATCTGCCCGCGAACTTGGAAAAATTAGGAACGGGGACCCTTTCGGGAGGCGAACTTAGCCGCACACCGGAGTGTGCGCACAGGGAATACCACGCGTAGGTGTCGCCCCGGGTTCTCCATGCATAGAACCCGCCCCGCGCCCTACTATACAAAAGTATAGTAGAACTCGCTCCGCTCGGTGTAAAGGGCCGAGACGGGCTAACATTATTACTTCAGCTGGCAGCTGCTTCGTCTTTGTAATATTCTTTGCCTTGTGGCTGCGTCCAAGGCATGCTGTTAGTATTTAAAATGTCCTAGCCTTACGGCTTGGTCAATTGTAAAACTTTTTCTGTCATATTAGCCCGAAGGCAGTCACTTGTCGGTTAGTAAAATTACCAGCATGCATGTCCCATTTACTAAGACCATCCACCATTGGTTTCGTCAAGCATTAAATAATAAATAAATAAATAAATAAATAAGTAAATAAATAAATAACTTAAAACGACTACTCTGTGTAGTCGTAGTCAATGAACTCATTAGCCATTTCTATCGACGACCGGAGGGCTATCAATGAGGCCGTCAAGGTATCTCTTGGCTTGAGACCCAAGAGTTTAAGATTCTCTTTTGTATATTTGGGAACTGCTCCCCTACACCCTATTACTACGGGTATCACCTCTGCAGTAAGCCCATTTAATCTTGCTTTTATAAATTCAGCAGTCTCTTTGTATTTTCTAGTTTTTTCCTTGTACGCGTTTCGGAGGTTGTCCTTGTCTTCGTATCGCACTGTTACGTCGACGACAAGGAGCCTTTCTTGGTCCTTAATAACCAAATCAGGCTTCCTTAATTCTCCGAACACGTTTACTGCTGGTTCCTCAAATATGGCACATCTTTTCGGTAATTTATTTGTTATTAGTTTGCATATTTCATTGTGCCGTTGGATTCGTTTGGCTTTCGTATGGGAGCAATTCCCCAATATATGACCCAGGGTCTCAGCCTGGACGCCACAACGTCTACATAGGTATTCTCTTTCATTATTTGCTCTTCGCATTGCGACTCTCGTTCCAAAGGTATTTGTTCTTAACCTTAAGGCGTCCAGATACCTGGACGGCCTCAACAGCTCAGGGTTGTACAACCATTGATTCCCAATTTTATCTCCGAAAAATTCATGTACACCCTGGCCTTGGGAGACGAGCTGTCTCCATTGTTCCGTGTCCCTTTTACGAAGGGCCTTCCGCGCCTCCTCGACCATTTCTAAATTCATGGGCCATTGGTACCCTATTGATGCTGCGTATTTCTTTATTATCCCCTCCTGCCCTACGTACGCACTGCGTACTGCTGCATCATCGGAACAACTCATTTTTAGAGCATTCCTCAGCTTTGCTAATTTTACTATATTAGCCACCCTCTGGATGCCTAGACCGCCATGGCTCTTGCTAGTATATATTATTCCATCCGTCGTCGACGGATGGAGGTGGAGAATGCTTTTGATTATTTGTTTGACACCATGGTCAATTTGGTCTAGGACACCCAGGGGTGGCGGATTGGCTACTAATTTATGGATGTACCTGGGCAGGAGGTATGTCCTTATTAAATTAATTTTCTGGTGAGGCTTTAGCCTCATCCCTTTTACGCAGCTGGCTGCATCCACTATCTCTTTGGCCGAGGAGCGCTGAAGGCCCCTCCAGGGATCCACGGTAACTCCCAAATATTTAAAAATTTGTTCGGGATCGGCATAAGGAACTGCCTGCCGTCCCATTGTTAGTTGTGGGTCTGCTAAATGCCATGTCTTATTTTTGCTGACGACCTGGAATGTGTGGCATTTCTCGACTGCCACTTTCATGTTCAATTTATCGAGATATTTGAAAAGCAAATCACTTTGCTTTTGTGCTTCTTTCTTACTTCTGGCCAGAAGTACCAGGTCGTCAGCAAAGGCTAATATGGAGACATTCTCGTCTCCAACTTGAACGCCCTCCGTCGTCTCGTCAATACTCCCTATAATAGGGTCCATTATTACATTAAATAGGAGCGGAGACAGCGGGTCTCCTTGCTTAACTCCTCGAAGCAGGTCCACCTCAAGAGTCTCGCCTCCTTTGCATGTAATGTTTGTCTTAATGTTTTTATATGCATTTTGTATGTATTGGCAGGCAGCTACTGGAACTCCTTTCGTGGCTAAGCCGACGCCCAGCATGCTGTGGGGTACTGTGTCGAAGGCTTTCGACACATCTACCACTGTGACCACGCCGCCGTCTCTTTCTTTCATACTTGACAGGGCACTGCTTAAAATGGCTATATTATTTTTACACCCATCTTCGTTTGTAAAACCCTTCTGTCTGAGGTGCTGCTTAATGCTACCCCTAAGTCTCTTGTCAATCATTGCCGAAAAGAGCCTACTTAATAATGACCCGATGGTAATTGGTCGCCAATTGCTAACTTCTTCCACGCTCTTCCCCGGCTTGGGGATGAGCGTGGTTCTATTTTTCTTCCACTGTAGTGGATAGGTTCGGCTCATTAACAGAAGGTTGCAAATTTTTGCCAATACTTGCAGTGCCCCGTCTTGCCGGAGATGAATCTTTTTAATCCCATCGATTCCGGGCGCTGTCGTGCTTTTAATCTTTCTGAATTTATCGATCAATTCCCCCACAGCAATGGGCGTCCATAGCCGTTCCATCGTTATGATATCATTGTTTTGCCCTATGCTGGATATTGAGGCTTGGGGTCCTGCCTTCCCCCAGAGATCTCCATATAGTGAACCCACTTCGTGTTTGCTTGGAGGCTCGACTGCCTCCTTGTCATTAATGGTTTTACCCATTATTGCTAGGTCCAGAAGCTTCCTCGGGCATTTCTTGTACAGCTCCTGATGCCTAGCATATTCAAAGCTTTTATATCTTGCACTTCTAGTTTTGCCATTTTTCCCATTTTTATTTTTCCTTCTAGGGCCATTTGCCCCATTTTCACGGTTTTCGTGAACGCCTTGTTTTAAAATTTCTACAAATTGTTGCACGATTGCGTTCACCTCCCCTTCTTCGACCACCGACTGATCAGCCATCCTCTCGATCTTATCTTCAATGCACTTGAATTTGTTCTCTTTATCGAGGTGGCTGATCCGTAAGCTCTCTCGTAGGAGCTCTTTCCACTGTATAATTTCCCGTTCCACATAAATTTCATCATCGAGCTCTTCGGTGGCCGATTCATATTCTGAGCTGCCAGAATCCCCATCTGAGGAAGCTTCTGGCTCAGCTATTACTTCCTCCCTCCTGGCGGGCAGAAGCCTCCTTTTATCGCTAATTTGTTTAGCCGTCTTATTGGGTAGGAACTCTCTTACAGCTACGTTTGGTTGTGCCAGATCTTTGTAACGTTCATTTAATTCTATCAGGAGTTCCACCTCCTCCTGCGACCAGGCCGAGGCTCTGCTGCCTGGTCTGTTCCTACCTTGGCTGCTATTTGTCGTAGCTCTTTTTTCATTTCTCACAGCAGGGTGTTTAAACCGCTCGTGCTGTGACAGCCCGCGTTGCGAGGCAAAGGTCGCCCCACAGTGATCGCATTTCACCCCCGAATCGCTCCGGTGTTCTGAGCGTCCTTTGCATTTTGGCAGATGACACCGGCATCCATGCAGCCTTTCAAATACCTTGTAGCACACGGCGCATCTCCATTTAATTATGACTCGGGGGTGTTGCTGTTCTGCATGGTCTTTAAATTGAGACTCTTGCAGGAACCTCCGATCCTGCCCCTTTGCCTCGCATATTCTACATTGAATATGCCCGCCAAGAGGAAGGTCCACACATTGTCCACAATCAAGGTCCATAGACGTGCCAAATTCGTCAACAAAGGCCCTCCGGTCCACAGCGGACAAGTCCGCCACGGAGACCCCAGGGCCGGGGGCCTCCGTGTCCGAGGCTTCACCATATCTACTCGCCATTTTTAAGCGTTAGATTCTAAGCAACTAATCCCAATCACAACCAACTCATCACCAAGTACCAGCCAAGTCGTCATGCAACAATCCAGGGGAATGACCGACCAGCCGACCGACAGACCACACTCTCGCACCTATTTGCCTGACATCCGGTCTCGCATGACAAGGTGTTAAGTGTCAGAAGCGAATTTTTCCCGTTTGACGCTCGAGAGTCAGATGCCAGAGGCGCATTACCTGCATAAGCAGGTAAGGTGTTTAATCCAGGCACTCCGTGCCCTCTCCTACAGAATTTTCACCACCACTCACCGGTTATAACTTCATGTCTTGTCGGCAGACCAGGCCGATCACTCCCCAGCTCGGAAGGTGGGGTCGCCACTCCCCA
>CAXAJV010000776.1:2357333-2407333 GCA_963969225.1 Xylocopa violacea | reverse complement strand
GCACATCTACTTTCACCCGGTCTACATCAAGGAAACGTAAAGATTCAATCGACAGCACAGACAGTGAAGCCATCCACACCGTGCTCAGAAGAAATAAGAAAAATACAGCGAACACGTCAGGAGACGAATGCTGTAAAGCGAGTGAGTCAGAGGAAAATTTAAGAGCATTAGCAGTTGAGCTTATGCAATTCTTACAGGTCAAAGATTCCCTTTCTGCTAAGGATATAAAAGTCCTCAAGAAGAAAGTCCTGGACACGTATAAACAGTTCAAGGCTGTGGGTGATGAAAATAAGAAACTGAAGTGCAAACTCTTAGAAGAACAAAGTGTTAATAAGAAACTATCAATATTAGACTTGTCAATAAACAACGCAGTGCTCCAACTTAATGAAATTAAAAAGCAAATGCAAGAGCAGCCCAGTGAAGCAAAGCTAACGTATGCAAAAATCGCCCCAAAGGACTCCATCAAGCCGCCGAAGAACGTAATCGCCATCTACCGAAAAATGGCAGCCAGATCTCAAGCAGTGATGCAACGAGAAAAATGATAGAAAGAACTATAGCACCTACGGAGGAGAAACTGAAGATTCGCCAAGTAAGGAAAATAAACAAAAGTGGCATCTTAATCAAGACAGAAACGACTAGCGACATTGAAAACATCTTGAAGAATAAGAAACTCACAAGTGCTGGTTTGGTAGCAGGACTCCCCGCTAAAAGAAAACCAAAGATGATTATCTACCAGGTTCACAAAGATCTGCAAGAGAAGGAACTCATAGCGGCGGTCAAAGAACGAAACGCAGCCCACTTAAACAACGAAAAATTTATGGAGGACTTTAATCTGTTATTCAAAACCGGAGACCGCGAAAAAGACTTTGTAAACTGGGTTGTCGAAGTTTCCTCAGAAATCAGGAAAACAATAAATAAACGAAGCAAAATCTTCATAGGATGGAACTCTTGCAACATCCGCGATTACATGCAAGTGACAAGATGCTTCAAATGCCAGAGTTTTGGTCATATATCCAAACACTGCCAGGCAAAAGTGGATACATGTGGACACTGTGGACAAGACGGCCACTCCTTCAACACATGTCCAAAGAAGAAACAAAATCCAACCTGCATGAACTGTAAGAGGGCAAATAAGGAACATGACCACTCCTCCCGGTCCAAGGATTGTGCAGCCTACAAGCACGCCATCGAGGTCTACTTAACCAGGGTCGATTATGGTAAGTAAACAACAAACTACCACACTACAGAATACAAAAATTACATTAGGCCAACTGAATGGACAAAATTCGAAAATAGTGCTAGACGAAATTCGATGTCTAGTAATCGATAAGAACATCGATATCCTCTGCGTTCAGGAACCCTACATATAGAAACAACATCCCAATTAACCGCATTAACAATCATACAGTCTTATTCGATGCTAATTTCCCAAAATTCAATAAAAGCCGCGATAATAATAACAAACAAAAATTACACTATATTAAAAATAGAACACCTATCGAATACACATTTTATTTGCGCAGAAATTACTACAGGAAACCACAAATTCTATATAATTAACAGTTATTTCCAGCACAGCGACAATATTGAACCTTATTTACAGCAGTTAGATATAATGCTTTCAGCGCTGAAAGGTAAAAATATAGAAATTTGTTTAGACGCGAATGCCTAATCACCAATTTGGCATAGCAGAACCTCGAACGAAAGAGGAGAAAAATTAGAACTCCTTATAGCTCAACGAAATCTATTTATACTAAACTCACCGACCGACGTGTACACCTTCAACTCATTTCAAGGCCAAACGAATATAGATGTCACGCTTATTTCATCCTCATATTACAAATCCGCAACAAACTGGAAAGTCCACGACGCAACAACCTCATTACATTTCAAATAAACGCAAACATTCTGAACAAAACCGGACCCCAAACCCTGGCCAGATACAACTTGAAACGCGCGAACTGGGAAAAATTCCAACAGACAATAGAACAAGAACGAATTAAACAGCTAACTGAATCCAACTCCGCAAATCCAAACACACGAGCCATAGACATCACAAAAATGATACAATCAGCTTGCATCACAGCCATTCCTAAGAAGAAACAATTCACAAAAGCGGTCCCGTGGTGGAACGACGCACTAACGAAACTTAAAGCCCAAACAAGGAAAGCAAGACGTACATTCCAGCAAACCACACTCGAACCTCGACGTTCTAAAGAGAAAAAGAACTACACCTCCATCAGGAACAAATATATAACCGCAATAAGGACAGCCAAAACAGACAGTTGGAAAAATTTCGTAAACATAAAAGGGAATGCAAACCCATGGAGCTATGTTTACAAACTAAACACAAACAAAATACCAGTGGAAACCGTACCGGAAAACATTAAGTACAACAACACACACGCGCTATCATGGGAAGAATCAACAACTGCTTTACTTAACGAACTACTTCCAAGCGACGACACATCCGAAGAAAATAACTGGCACCAGGCAATAAGAACATACATTCAAAAACCCCCAGACACAGAAAACGCCGCGCTCTTCACACAGGAGGCAGTGCAGAACACCATCCGTAATTTGAAAAACAAGAAAGCACCAGGACACGACCTTACACATAATGAAATAATCAAAATAGCATGGACTCAAGTCGGAAACGAAATTACAAACCTCATGAACCTCTGCCTATTAAAAGAAACATTTCCGCAAGTATGGAAGAGAGGCGTCATCCGCATCTTAATCAAAAGCAAAAACAAGGACAAAACAAATCCAAGATCGTACCGGCCAATTTGCTTACTGCCCACTTTAAGCAAAGTTCTGGAAAAATTAATATCTCACAGGATCACAAATTTAACAAACCAGCACTCGGAAACATCGAACAGAGAATTTGGTTTTAAAGAAGGAAAATCTACTGAAGACGCAATAGTGGAAATGCGCAAAATAACAGAAGAAAACACCCACAAATATGCAATAGGACTTTTAAAATTTAAAAAAACGAAACTGCTCAAGAAACCTCTATCTTTTAATCAAGAGTTACCACACGGAACGTTCCGTGGAGGTAACAAACGCAAACGCCACAGTAATGAAAGAAGCTACAAAAGGATGCCCACAAGGTTCCATTCTCGGCCCTACATTTTGGAATCTGATCTTCGATGACGCAATCAACACTATACAAACTCTTGGCTTCGAACCTATCGCCTACGCCGACGATATAATAGTAATCATCAGTGGAAACTCACGCAAAGAAATAGAATTAAAAGCAAATGAAGCCACCGACGCTCTTACGAAATGGTGTGACAAACAAAAGTTAAAACTATCCAAGCAGAAGACAGAAATGATATTATTAAAAGGATTCTTAGACATAAAAAGACCACCAGTTGTAAAAATAAATCAGACATCCATCAAAATGGTAAAAGAAATAACATACCTGAGAATACATTTCGGCACAAGATTAAATATCACACCGCACGTCAGACACATCAACGAAAAATGCAAGACCACATTCAACCAACTCGCACGCGTCGCGAGAGTTCACTGGGGAATAAACAATAGAAACATGGCAATAATATACAGAGGAGTATTTCAATCAATAATAACATATGCCGCAGCAGGCTGGGGGGACAAAATGAATGTATGTCACAAGAAACAGATACGACAAGCTCAGAGGATCGCCCTCCTTCGAGTAACAAAAGCTTACAAAACCATTTCAACAGATGCTTTACTAGTCCTAGCAGCAGCAATTCCAATAGAACTTCTGATGCGCGAAAGAATAGAACACTACCATCACAAGAAAAACCTACTACTAACAGAAGCACGAAACTCCGCAATTACCAAGCAACAGATCAACAATCACAAAACGCAGATAAGGTCGACATCAATAGAAACATGGCAGAGAAATTGGGAACAGACAGGTAATGGCAGAATCACCTTCGAATACTTCGATAACATCGAGAACCGTCTCAAATATACATGGATACAACCCAGTTGCTACACATCGCAACTACTAACAGGACACGGTAAAATCAGAAATAAGCAGAAAGACCGAGGCACAGCCCTCACGGACACATGCTCCTGTGGCACACAAGATTCAGTAAAACACATAATATACGAATGTAAACACTACACAAACAGCCGCAAAGTATTAGACGAATCAATAGGAAACAACAAACAGAAGTGCCCGTGCACACTAAAAGACTTAAACTACCAAGAAAACTACACACACTTCGCGGAATTCGCGAAACATGTCATGCATGCTAGGGAAATAGAATACATGAACGAATCAGTACACCGCATGAAAATAAAACAGAGGAACAAATAACAACGAACACAAACTAGAGGCAGAACCTGAACGCAGAAGGCAAATCAACAAGCCACAAAGACAACGCGAGATTTGCGCTCTTCTAAGAGCGCGAGGTGTCCGAGTGGCAGATAGTCAAACAACACCAAGCACTATCGAACGGTCAGATAACATAGCGCATGAATTCGCATGAGACCGAGCGCTCGCGCTGGCGACCGCGACTCCACGTGGCCCCCGCTGTCAACACTTCATTCGAACTCGGCTTCAACCCGAATTCCAATGAGGTGGCTAAGTGGGTCGCTTCTCGTATGGGACGGTCTACTCTCTTCATGATCCGTAGTTAGTGAGAGAGAGGTTTTTCCAAGCACCGCCGCTCAAGACATCTACGGGCGTGACTCTTCGCAGTGGCTAAAAACTAACACAACATCTGTCGATATAGGCGAAAACCTCGGTGCGACAAGAGCCGGCGCCGGCGCCCCGAAGCTCAATTTAGACACTCGTCCTAACCAGACCTAACCTCTCGATGGTAGTGTTTTACAAATTCCCGGGCTTTTCGGGCTCCATTTCACGTTGGGAACATTATATGCGCCTATAAGGCAATATAACCTAACCTAACCAAACGTAACCTCTCGGCGGTAATATTTTATAACATTCCTGGCATGTCGGCTCCTTCGTCTTAATGGGAAAATTATATACGTCTACAACGTAATATAACCTAACGTAACCAAACCCAACATCTCGGCGGAAACATTTTATAACATTCCTGCCGTATCGGTCGCTTCTTTTCGTTGGGAACATTATATTCGTCTAAAACGTAATATAGCTTAACCTAACCAAACCTAATCTCTCGGCTGTATTATTATTCAACATTCCTGCCGTATCGGTCCCAACTTTTCAGTGGGAACGTTGTGTACGTCTATAACGTTTTATATCCTAACCTAACGCTACCTAACCTCTCGGCAGTAACATTTTACAACATTCCTGGCGAGTCGGCCCCCAATTATCGGAGGTAACATTATGTACGTCTATAACGTTATATATCCTAAGCTATGGCAGCCTAACATCTCGGATGTAATATTTTAGAACATTCCTATCGTGTCGGCCACTAGTTCTCGCTGGGAAAATTATACACGTCTATACCGTAATATTACCTAACCTAACCTATCCAGAACGTCGGTGGTAGTGTTTGGCAGGTTCGCGGTCTGGTAACACCGTTCTTCTCGGTGGGAGCATTATCTACGTCCATAATGTTCTATATCCTAACCTAAGGCAACCTAACATCTCGGATGTAATGTTTTACAACATTCTCCTTGTGTCGTTCCTTACTTCTCGGTGGGTACACTATACGTCTGTAACGTTGTATATGCTAACCTAAGGCAACTTAACACCCCGTATGTAATATTTTAAAAGATTCCTGGCGTGTCGGCCCCTAGTTCTCGGTGGGAACGTTATACACGTCTATAACGTAATATTACCTAACCTAACCCATCTAGCCCGTCGGTGGTAGTGTTTCGCAGGATCGCGGCCTTGTAACCCCGTTCTTCACGGTCGGAGCTTTATCTACGTCTATAACATTATATATCCTAACCTAAGGCAACCTAACATCGCGGATGTAATATTTTACAACATTCCTGGCGTGTTGGCCCCTCCTTCTCGGTGGGAACATTATATACTTCTATAAAGTTATTTATCCGAAACAAAGGCAACCTAACAACTCGGATGTAATAATTTACGACATTCCTGTCGTGTCGGTCCCTAGTTCTCGGTGGGAACATTATACACGTCTATAATGATATATATTCTAACCTAAGGCAACCTAACATCTCGGATGTAATGTTTTACAACATTCCCTGTGTGTCGTTCCCTACTTCTCGGTGGGTACATTATATAAGTATATAAAGTTGTATATCCTAACCTATAGCAACATAATATCTCGGATGTAAAATTTCACAACATTCATGGCATGTCGGCCCCTAGTTCTCGGTGGGAACGTTATACACGCCTATAACGCAATATTACATAACCCAACCCATATAGCACGTCGGTGGTAGTGTTTTACAGGATCGCGGACTGGTAACCCCATTCTTCAAGCTGGGAGCATTATCTACGTCTATAAATTTACATATCCTAACCCAAGGCAACCTAACATCGCGGATGTAATATTTTACAACATTCCTGGCGTGTTGGCCCCTATTTCTCGGTGGTAAAATTATATACTTCTATATCGTTATATATCCTTACCCAAGGCAACCTAACACCTCGGATGTATTATTATACAACATTCCCGGCGTTTCGACCCCTAGTTCTCGGTGGGAACATTATACACGTTTATAACGTAATATTACCTAACCTAACCCATCTAGCCCGTCGGTGGTAGTGTTTTACAGGATCGCGGTCTTGTAACCCCGTTCTTCACGGTGTGAGCTTTACCTACGTCTATAACATTATATATCCTAACCTATGGCAACCTAACGTCTCGGATGTAATATTTTTCAAAATTCCTGGCGTGTCGGCGCCTAGTTCTCCGTGGGAAAATTATACACGTCTCTTACGTAATATCACCTAACCTAACCCATCTAGCCCGTCGGTGGTTGTGTTTTACAGGATCGCGGTCTGGTAACCGCGTTCTTCTCTGCGGGAACATTATCTACGTTTATAACTTTACATATCCTAGACTAAAGCAACCTAACATTTCAGGTGTAATATTTTACAAGATTCCTGGCGTGTCGACCCATAGTTCACGGCGGGAACATTATAAACGTCTATAACGTAATATTACCTACCGTAACTCTTATAGTCCGTCGGTGGTAGCGTTTTACAGGATCGCGGACTGGTAACCCCGTCCTTCGCGGTGATAGCATTATCTACTTCTATAAAGTTATATATCCTCACTTAAGGCAACGTAACATCTCGGATGTAATATTTTACAACATTCGTGGCTTTTCCGCCCCTACTTCTCAGTGGGGACATTATGTACTTCTATAACGTTATATGTCCTAACCTAAGGCAACCTCACATTTCGGATGTAATATTTTACAACATTCCTTGCGTGTTGGCGCCTACTTCTCCGCGGGAACATTCTATACGTCTATAACGTTATATATCCTAACCTAATGCAACCTAACATCTTGGATGTAATATTTTACAACATTCGTGGCGTGTCGGCCCCTACTTCTTGGTGGGAACATTATGTACGGCTATAACGTTATATATCCTATCCAAAGGCAACCTAACATCTCGGATGTAATATTTTACAACATTCGTGGCGTGTCGGCCCCTAGTTCTCGGTGGGAACATTATGTACGCGTATAACGATATATGTCCTAACCTAAGGCAACATAACATCTCGGACGCATTATTTTACAACATTCGTGGCGTGTCGGCCCCTAGTTCTCGGTGGGAACATTATGTACGGCTATAACGTTATATGTTCTATCCTAAGGCAACCTAACACCTCGCATGTACTATTTTACAACATTCGTGGCTTGTCGGCCCGTAGTTCTCGGTGGGAACATTATGTGCGGCTATAACGTTATATGTCCTAACCTAAGGCAATCTAACATCTCGGATGTAATATTTTACATTCCTTGCGTGTCGGCACCTACTTCTCGGTGGGAACATTATGTACGTTTATAACGTTATATGTCCTATCCTAGGGCAACCTAACATCTCGGATGTAATATTTTACAACATTCCTAGCGTGTCGGCGCCCACTTCTAGGTGGGTACATTAAATACGTCTATAACGTAATATGTCCTAACCTAAGGCAACCTAACATCTCGGACGCAATATTTTACAACATTCGTGGCTTGTCGGCCCCTTGTTCTCGGTGGGAACAATATGTACGGCTATAACGTTATATGTCCTATCCTAGAGCAATTTAACATCTCGGATGTAATATTTTACAACATTCGTAGCGTTTCGGCCCCTACCTCACGGTGGGAGAGGTATGTACGTCTATAACGTTATATGTCCTAACCTAAGGCCACCTAACATCTCGCACGTGATAATTTACAACATTCCTCGCGTGTCGGCGCATACTTCTCGGTGGGAACATTATATACGTCTGTAACGTTATATATCCTAACCTAAGGCAACCTAACATCTCGGATGTAATATTTTACAACATTCCTTGCGTGTCGGCGCCTACTTCTCCGTGAGATCATTATATAAGTCTATAGCATTATATATCCTAACGTAAGGCAACGTGACATCTTGGATGTAATATTTTACAATATTCGTGGCGTGTCGGAACCTACTTCTCGGTGGGAACGTTATGTACGTCTAGTACGTTATATGTCCTAACATGAGGCATCCTAACAACTCGGAGGTAATATTTTACAACATTCCTTGCGTGTCGGCGCCTACTTCTCCGTGGGAACATTATAAACGTCTATAACGTTATGTGTCTTAACCTAAGGCAACCTAACATCTCGGATGTAATATGTTACAACATTCGTGGCTTTTCGGCCCCTACTTCTCAGTGCGAACATTATGTACTTTTATAACGTTATATGTCCTAACCTAAGGCAACATAACATCGCGGACGTGACATTATACAACATTCCTTGCGTGTCGACACCTACTTCCTGGTTGGAACATTATGTACATCTACTACGTTATATGTCCTAACCTAAGGCAACCTAACATCTCGGACGTAATATTTTACAACATTCCTAGCGTGTCGGAGCATACTTCTCCGTGGGAACATTATAAACGTCTATAACGTTATGTGTCCTAACCTAAGGCAATCTAACATCTCGGATGTAATATTTTATAACATGCCTTGCGTGTCCGCACCTACTTTTCGGTGTGAACATTATGTACGTCTATAACGTTATATATCCTAACCTAAGGCAACCTAACATCTCGGATGTAATATTTTACAACATTCCTAGCGTGCCGGCGCCCACTTCTCGGTGGGTACATTATGTACATCTATAATGTTATATATCCTAACCTAAGGCAACCTAACATCTCTGACGTAATATTTTACAACATTCCTTGCGCGTCGTCCCCTACTTCTCAGTGGGAACATTATATACGTCTATAACGTTATATGACCTAACCTAAGGCAAACTAACACCTCGGATGTAATATTTTACAACATTGCTTGCCTGTCGGCACCTACTTCTCGGTGGGAACATTATATACGTCTATAACGTTATATATCCTAACCTAAGGCAACCTAACATCTCGGACGTAATATTTTACAACATTCCTTGCGAGTCGGCGTCTACTTCTCCGTGGGAACATTATATACTTCTGTAACGTTATATATCCTAACCTAAGGCAACATAGCATTTCGGACGTAATATTTCACAACATTCCTTGCATGTCGGCGCACACTAATCCGTTTGAACATTATATACTTCTATAAAGTTATATGTCCTAGCCTAAGGCAACCTTACATCTCGGATGTAATATTTTAACACATTCCTGGCGTGTCGGCCCTTACTGCTCGGTGGCAACATTGTATACGGCTATAACGTTATATGTCCTAACCTAAGGCAATCTAACATCTCGGATGTAATATTTTACAACATTCCTTGCGTGTGGGCGCATACTTCTCGGTGGGAACATTATATACGTCTGTAACTTTGTATATCCTAACCTAACTCAACCTCACATTTCGGATGTAGTATTTTACAACATTCCTTGCGTGTTGGCGCCTACTTCTCCGCGGGAACATTATATACGTCTATAACGTTATATATCCTAACCTAAAGGAACCTAACACCTTGGATGTAATATTTTACAACATTCGTGGCGTGTCGGCCCCTACTTCTCGGTGGGAAGGTTATGTACGTCTATAACGTTATATCTCCTATCCTAAGGCAACCTAATACCTGGGATGTAATATTTTACAACACTCGTGGCGTGTCGGCCCCTAGTTCTCGGTGGGAACATTTTGTACGGCTATAACGTTATATGTCCTATCCTAAGGCAACCTAACACCTCGGATGTAATATTGCACAACATTCGTTGCGTGTCGTCCCCTACTTCTCGGTGGGAACATTATATACGCCTATGACGTTATATGTCCTAACTTAAGGCAATCTAACTTCTCGGATGTAATATTTTACAACATTCCTTGCGTGTCGGCACCTACATCTCGGTGGGACCATTATGTACGTTTATAACGTTATATGTCCTAACCTAAGGCAAACTAACATCTCGGGCGCAATATTTTAAAACATTCCTTGCGAGTCGGCGCCTACTTCTCCGTGGGAACATTATATACATCTATAACGTTATATGTCCTAACCTAAGGCAACCTTACATCTCGGACGTGATACTTTACAGCATTCCTAGCATGTCGGCCCCTACTTCTCGGTGGGAACATTATATACGTCTATAACTTTATATACCCTAACATAAGGCAACCTAAAAACTCGGACTTAATATTTGACAACATTCCTGGCGCTCCAGCCCCTACTGCTCGGTGGGAACATTATGTACGTCTATAACGTTATATGTCCTAACCTAAGGCAACCTAAATCTCGGTTGTAATATTTTAGAACATTCCTAGCGTGTCTGCAGCTACTTCTCGGCGGTAACATTATATACGTGTATAACGTTATATGTCCTACCCTAAGGCAATCTAACTTCTCGGATGTAATATTTTACAACATTCGTGCCATGTCGGCCCCTACTTCTCCGTGGGAACATTAAATACTTCTATAACGTTATATATCGTAACCGAAGGCAACATAACATCTCGGACGTGATATTTTACAACATTCCTTGCGTGTTGGCACCTACTTCTCGGTGGAAACATTATGTACGTCTATAACGTTATATATCCTAACATAAGGCAACCTAACAACTCGGATGTAATATTTGACAACATTCCTGGCTCTCCAGCCCCTACTGCTCGGTGGGAACATTATGTACGTCTATAACGTTATATGTCCTAACCTAAGGCAACCTAACATCTCGGACGTTATATTTTTCAACATTCGTGGCGTGTCGGCCCCTAGTTCTCGGTGGGAACATTATGTACGTCTATAACCTTATATACCCTAACATAAGGCAACCTAAAAACTCGGACTTAATATTTGACAACATTCCTGGCGCTTCAGCCCCTACTTCTCGGTGGGAACATTATGTACGTCTATAACTTTATATACCCTAACATAAGGCAACCTAACAACTCGGACTTAATATGTGACAACATTCCTGGCGCTTCAGCCCATACTGCTCGGTGGGAACATTATGTACGTCTATAACGTTATATGTCCTAACCTAAGGCAACCTAACATCTCGGATGTAATATTTCAGAACATTCCTTGCGTGTCGGCAGCTACTTCTCGGTGGTAACATTATATACGTGTATAACGTTATATGTCCTACCCTAAGGCAATCTAACATCTCGGATGTAATATTTTACAACGTTCGTGGCATGCCGGCCCCTACTTCTCCGTCGGAACATTAAATACTTCTATAACGTTATATATCCTAACCGAAGGCAACATAACATCTCGGACGTGATATTTTACAACATTCCTTGCGTGTCGGCACCTACTTCTCGGTGGGACCATTATGTACGTCTATAACGGTATATGTCCTAACCTGAGGCAAACTAACATCTCGGGCGCAATATTTTACAACATTCCTTGCGAGTCGGCGCCTACTTCTCCGTGGGAACATTATATACATCTATAATGTTATATGTCCTAACCTAAGGCAACCTTACATCTCGGACGTGATACTTTACAGCATTCCTTGCATGTCGGCCCCTACTTCTCGGTGGGAACATTATATACGTCTATAACTTTATGTACCCTAACATAAGGCAACCTAACAACTCGGACTTAATATTTGACAACATTCCTGAGGCTTCAGCCCCTACTGCTCGGTGGGAACATTATGTACGTCTATAACGTTATATGTCCTAACCTAAGGCAACCTAACATCTCGGATGTAATATTTTACAACATTCATTCCGAGTCGGCGCCTACTTCTCGGTGGGAACAATGTGTACGTCTATAACATTATATATCCTAACATAAGGCAGCCTAACAACTCGGATGTAATATTTGACAACATTCCTGGCGCTTCAGCCCCTACTTCTCGGTGGGAACATTATGTACGTCTATAACGTTATATGTCCTAACCTAAGGCAACCTAACATCTCGGATGTAATACTTTAGAACATTCCTTGCGTGTCGGCAGCTACTTCTCGGTGGTAACATTATATACGTGTATAACGTTATATGTCCTACCCTAAGGCAATCTAATATCTCGGATGTAATATTTGACAACATTCCTTGCGTTTAGGCGCATACTACTCCGTGGTAACATTATATGCTTCTGTAACCATATATATCCTAACCTAAGGCAACATAACATCTCGGACGTGATATTTTACAACATTCCTTGCGTGTCGGCACCTACTTCTCGGTGGGACCATTATGTACGTCTATAACAGTATATGTCCTAACCTAAGGCAAACTAACATCTCGGGCGCAATATTTTACAACATTCCTTGCGAGTCGGCGCCTACTTCTCCTTGGGAACATTATATACATCTATAATGTTATATATCCTAACCTATGGCAACCTAACATCTCGGACGTAATATTTTACAACAGTCCTTGCGTGTCGGCGCATACTTCTCGGTGGGAATATTATGTACGTCTATAAAGTTATATATCCTAACCTAAGGAAACCTAACACCTCGGACGCAATATTTTACAACATTCCTCGTGTGTCGGCGCATTCTTCTCCGTGGGAACATTATGTACGTCTATAACGTTATATGTCCTAACCTAAGGCACCCTTACATCTCGGACGTGATACTTTACAGCATTCCTTGCATGTCGGCCCCTACTTCTCGGTGGGAACATTATATACGTCTATAACTTTATGTACCCTAACATAAGGCAACCTAACATCTCGGACTTAATATTTGACAACATTCCTGGCGCTTCAGCCCCTACTGCTCGGTGGGAACATTATGTACGTCTATAACGTTATATGTCCTAACATAAGGCAACATAACATCTCGGATGTAATATTTCAGAACATTCCTTGCGTGTCGGCAGCTACATCTCGGTGGTAACATTATATACGTGTATAACGTTATATGTCCTACCCTAAGGCAATCTAACGTCTCGGATGTAATATTTTACAACGTTCGTGGCATGCCGGCCCCTACTTCTCCGTGGGAACATTAAATACTTCTATAACGTTATATATCCTAACCGAAGGCAACATAACATCTCGGACGTGATATTTTAAAACATTCCTAGCGTTTAGGCGCATACTACTCCGTGGTAACATTATATGCTTCTGTAACGACATATATCCTAACCTAAGGCAACATAACATCTCGGACGTGATATTTTACAACATTCCTTGCGTGTCGGAGCATACTACTCCGTGGGAACATTATATACTTCTGTAACGTTATATATCCTAACCTAAGGCAACCTAACATCTCGGACGTAATATTTTACAACATTCCTTGCGTGTCGTCCCCTACGTCTCGGTGGGAACATTATATACGTCTATGGCGTTATATGTCCTAACCTAATGCAATCTAACTTCTCGGATGTAATATTTTACAACATTCCTTTCGTGTCGGCACCTGCTTCTCGGTGGGAACATTCTGTATGTCTATAACGTTATATGTCCTATCCTAAGGCAATCTAACATCTCGGATGTAATATTTTACAACATTCCTTGCGTGTCGGCACCTACTTCTCGGTGGGACCATTATGTACGTCTATAACGTTATATGTCCTAACCTAAGGCAAACTAACATCTCGGGCGCAATATTTTACAACATTCCTTGCGAGTCGGCGCCTACTTCTCCGTGGGAACATTATATACATCTATAATGTTATATGTCCTAACCTAAGGCAACCTTACATCTCGGACGTGATACTTTACAGCATTCCTTGCATGTCGGCCCCTACTTCTCGGTGGGAACATTATATACGTCTATAACTTTATGTACCCTAACATAAGGCAACCTAACAACTCGGACTTAATATTTGACAACATTCCTGAGGCTTCAGCCCCTACTGCTCGGTGGGAACATTATGTACGTCTATAACGTTATATGTCCTAACCTAAGGCAACCTAACATCTCGGATGTAATATTTTACAACATTCATTCCGAGTCGGCGCCTACTTCTCGGTGGGAACAATGTGTACGTCTATAACATTATATATCCTAACATAAGGCAACCTAACAACTCGGATGTAATATTTGACAACATTCCTGGCGCTTCAGCCCCTACTTCTCGGTGGGAACATTATGTACGTCTATAACGTTATATGTCCTAACCTAAGGCAACCTAACATCTCGGACGTTATATTTTTCAACATTCGTGGCGTGTCGGCCCCTACTTCTCGGTGCGAACGTTATATACGTCTATAACGTTATATGTCCTAACCTAAGGCAACCTAACATCTCAGACGTTATATTTTACAACATTCGTAGGGCGTGTTTGCCCCTACTTCTCGGTGGGAACATTATGTACGGCTATAACGTTATATGTCCTAACCTAAGGCCACCTAACATCTCGGATGTAATATTTTACAACATTCGTGGCGTGTCGGCCCCTACTTCTCGGTGGGAATGTTATGTACGTCTAAAACGTTATATCTCCTAACCTAAGGCAACCTAACACCTCGGATGTAATATTTTACATCATTCGTGGCGTGTCGGCCCCTAGTTCTCGGTGGGAACATTATGTACGGCTATAACGTTATATGTCCTATCCTAAGGCAACCTAACACCTCGGATGTAATATTGCACAACATTCCTTGCGTGTCGTCCCCTACTTCTCGGTGGGAACATTATATACGCGTATGACGTTATATATCCTAACATAAGGCAACCTAACATTACGGACGTAATAATTTACAACATTCTTCGCGTGTCGGCGCATACTTCTCGGTCGGAACATTATATACGTCTGTAACGTTATATATCCTAACCTAAGGCAAACTAACATCTCGGGCGCAATATTTTACAACATTCCTTGCGAGTCGGCGCCTACTTCTCCTTGGGAACATTATATACATCTATAATGTTATATATCCTAACCTATGGCAACCTAACATCTCGGACGTAATATTTTACAACAGTCCTTGCGTGTCGGCGCATACTTCTCGGTGGGAATATTATGTACGTCTATAAAGTTATATATCCTAACCTAAGGAAACCTAACACCTCGGACGCAATATTTTACAACATTCCTCGTGTGTCGGCGCATTCTTCTCCGTGGGAACATTATGTACGTCTATAACGTTATATGTCCTAGCCTAAGGCAACCTTACATCTCGGACGTGATACTTTACAGCATTCCTTGCATGTCGGCCCCTACTTCTCGGTGGGAACATTATATACGTCTATAACTTTATGTACCCTAACATAAGGCAACCTAACAACTCGGACTTAATATTTGACAACATTCCTGGCGCTTCAGCCCCTACTGCTCGGTGGGAACATTGTGTACGTCTATAACGTTATATGTCCTAACCTAAGGCAACATAACATCTCGGAAGTGATATTTTAAAACATTCCTTGCGTTTAGGCGCATACTACTCCGTGGTAACATTATATGCTTCTGTAACCATATATATCCTAACCTAAGACAACATAACATCTCGGACGTGATATTTTACAACATTCCTTGCGTGTCGGCACCTACTTCTCGGTGGGACCATTATGTACGTCTATAACAGTATATGTCCTAACCTAAGGCAAACTAACATCTCGGGCGCAATATTTTACAACATTCCTTGCGAGTCGGCGCATACTTCTCGGTGGGAATATTATGTACGTCTATAAAGTTATATATCCTAACCTAAGGAAACCTAACACCTCGGACGCAATATTTTACAACATTCCTCGCGTGTCGGCGCATACTTCTCCGTGGGAACATCATGTACGTCTATAACGTTATATGTCCTAACCTAAGGCAACCTTACATCTCGGACGTGATACTTTACAGCATTCCTAGCATGTCGTCCCCTACTTCTCGGTGGGAACATTGTGTACGTCTATAACATTATATATCCTAACATAAGGCAACCTAACAACTCGGATGTAATATTTGACAACATTCCTGGCGCTTCAGCCCCTACTTCTCGGTGGGAACATTATGTACGTCTATAACTTTATATACCCTAACATAAGGCAACCTAACAACTCGGACTTAATATGTGACAACATTCCTGGCGCTTCAGCCCATACTGCTCGGTGGGAACATTATGTACGTCTATAACGTTATATGTCCTAACCTAAGGCAACCTAACATCTCGGATGTAATATTTCAGAACATTCCTTGCGTGTCGGCAGCTACTTCTCGGTGGTAACATTATATACGTGTATAACGTTATATGTCCTACCCTAAGGCAATCTAACATCTCGGATGTAATATTTTACAACGTTCGTGGCATGCCGGCCCCTACTTCTCCGTCGGAACATTAAATACTTCTATAACGTTATATATCCTAACCGAAGGCAACATAACATCTCGGACGTGATATTTTACAACATTCCTTGCGTGTCGGCACCTACTTCTCGGTGGGACCATTATGTACGTCTATAACGGTATATGTCCTAACCTGAGGCAAACTAACATCTCGGGCGCAATATTTTACAACATTCCTTGCGAGTCGGCGCCTACTTCTCCGTGGGAACATTATATACATCTATAATGTTATATGTCCTAACCTAAGGCAACCTTACATCTCGGACGTGATACTTTACAGCATTCCTTGCATGTCGGCCCCTACTTCTCGGTGGGAACATTATATACGTCTATAACTTTATGTACCCTAACATAAGGCAACCTAACAACTCGGACTTAATATTTGACAACATTCCTGAGGCTTCAGCCCCTACTGCTCGGTGGGAACATTATGTACGTCTATAACGTTATATGTCCTAACCTAAGGCAACCTAACATCTCGGATGTAATATTTTACAACATTCATTCCGAGTCGGCGCCTACTTCTCGGTGGGAACAATGTGTACGTCTATAACATTATATATCCTAACATAAGGCAACCTAACAACTCGGATGTAATATTTGACAACATTCCTGGCGCTTCAGCCCCTACTTCTCGGTGGGAACATTATGTACGTCTATAACGTTATATGTCCTAACCTAAGGCAACCTAACATCTCGGATGTAATACTTTAGAACATTCCTTGCGTGTCGGCAGCTACTTCTCGGTGGTAACATTATATACGTGTATAACGTTATATGTCCTACCCTAAGGCAATCTAATATCTCGGATGTAATATTTGACAACATTCCTTGCGTTTAGGCGCATACTACTCCGTGGTAACATTATATGCTTCTGTAACCATATATATCCTAACCTAAGGCAACATAACATCTCGGACGTGATATTTTACAACATTCCTTGCGTGTCGGCACCTACTTCTCGGTGGGACCATTATGTACGTCTATAACAGTATATGTCCTAACCTAAGGCAAACTAACATCTCGGGCGCAATATTTTTCAACATTCCTTGCGAGTCGGCGCCTACTTCTCCTTGGGAACATTATATACATCTATAATGTTATATATCCTAACCTATGGCAACCTAACATCTCGGACGTAATATTTTACAACAGTCCTTGCGTGTCGGCGCATACTTCTCGGTGGGAATATTATGTACGTCTATAAAGTTATATATCCTAACCTAAGGAAACCTAACACCTCGGACGCAATATTTTACAACATTCCTCGTGTGTCGGCGCATTCTTCTCCGTGGGAACATTATGTACGTCTATAACGTTATATGTCCTAACCTAAGGCACCCTTACATCTCGGACGTGATACTTTACAGCATTCCTTGCATGTCGGCCCCTACTTCTCGGTGGGAACATTATATACGTCTATAACTTTATGTACCCTAACATAAGGCAACCTAACATCTCGGGCTTAATATTTGACAACATTCCTGGCGCTTCAGCCCCTACTGCTCGGTGGGAACATTATGTACGTCTATAACGTTATATGTCCTAACATAAGGCAACATAACATCTCGGATGTAATATTTCAGAACATTCCTTGCGTGTCGGCAGCTACATCTCGGTGGTAACATTATATACGTGTATAACGTTATATGTCCTACCCTAAGGCAATCTAACGTCTCGGATGTAATATTTTACAACGTTCGTGGCATGCCGGCCCCTACTTCTCCGTGGGAACATTAAATACTTCTATAACGTTATATATCCTAACCGAAGGCAACATAACATCTCGGACGTGATATTTTAAAACATTCCTAGCGTTTAGGCGCATACTACTCCGTGGTAACATTATATGCTTCTGTAACGACATATATCCTAACCTAAGGCAACATAACATCTCGGACGTGATATTTTACAACATTCCTTGCGTGTCGGAGCATACTACTCCGTGGGAACATTATATACTTCTGTAACGTTATATATCCTAACCTAAGGCAACCTAACATCTTGGACGTAATATTTTACAACATTCCTTGCGTGTCGTCCCCTACGTCTCGGTGGGAACATTATATACGTCTATGGCGTTATATGTCCTAACCTAATGCAATCTAACTTCTCGGATGTAATATTTTACAACATTCCTTTCGTGTCGGCACCTGCTTCTCGGTGGGAACATTCTGTATGTCTATAACGTTATATGTCCTATCCTAAGGCAATCTAACATCTCGGATGTAATATTTTACAACATTCCTTGCGTGTCGGCACCTACTTCTCGGTGGGACCATTATGTACGTCTATAACGTTATATGTCCTAACCTAAGGCAAACTAACATCTCGGGCGCAATATTTTACAACATTCCTTGCGAGTCGGCGCCTACTTCTCCGTGGGAACATTATATACATCTATAATGTTATATGTCCTAACCTAAGGCAACCTTACATCTCGGACGTGATACTTTACAGCATTCCTTGCATGTCGGCCCCTACTTCTCGGTGGGAACATTATATACGTCTATAACTTTATGTACCCTAACATAAGGCAACCTAACAACTCGGACTTAATATTTGACAACATTCCTGAGGCTTCAGCCCCTACTGCTCGGTGGGAACATTATGTACGTCTATAACGTTATATGTCCTAACCTAAGGCAACCTAACATCTCGGATGTAATATTTTACAACATTCATTCCGAGTCGGCGCCTACTTGTCGGTGGGAACAATGTGTACGTCTATAACATTATATATCCTAACATAAGGCAACCTAACAACTCGGATGTAATATTTGACAACATTCCTGGCGCTTCAGCCCCTACTTCTCGGTGGGAACATTATGTACGTCTATAACGTTATATGTCCTAACCTAAGGCAACCTAACATCTCGGATGTAATACTTTAGAACATTCCTTGCGTGTCGGCAGCTACTTCTCGGTGGTAACATTATATACGTGTATAACGTTATATGTCCTACCCTAAGGCAATCTAATATCTCGGATGTAATATTTGACAACATTCCTTGCGTTTAGGCGCATACTACTCCGTGGTAACATTATATGCTTCTGTAACCATATATATCCTAACCTAAGGCAACATAACATCTCGGACGTGATATTTTACAACATTCCTTGCGTGTCGGCACCTACTTCTCGGTGGGACCATTATGTACGTCTATAACAGTATATGTCCTAACCTAAGGCAAACTAACATCTCGGGCGCAATATTTTACAACATTCCTTGCGAGTCGGCGCCTACTTCTCCTTGGGAACATTATATACATCTATAATGTTATATATCCTAACCTATGGCAACCTAACATCTCGGACGTAATATTTTACAACAGTCCTTGCGTGTCGGCGCATACTTCTCGGTGGGAATATTATGTACGTCTATAACGTTATATATCCTAACCGAAGGCAACATAACATCTCGGACGTGATATTTTAAAACATTCCTAGCGTTTAGGCGCATACTACTCCGTGGTAACATTATATGCTTCTGTAACGACATATATCCTAACCTAAGGCAACATAACATCTCGGACGTGATATTTTACAACATTCCTTGCGTGTCGGAGCATACTACTCCGTGGGAACATTATATACTTCTGTAACGTTATATATCCTAACCTAAGGCAACCTAACATCTCGGACGTAATATTTTACAACATTCCTTGCGTGTCGTCCCCTACGTCTCGGTGGGAACATTATATACGTCTATGGCGTTATATGTCCTAACCTAATGCAATCTAACTTCTCGGATGTAATATTTTACAACATTCCTTTCGTGTCGGCACCTGCTTCTCGGTGGGAACATTCTGTATGTCTATCACGTTATATGTCCTATCCTAAGGCAATCTAACATCTCGGATGTAATATTTTACAACATTCCTTGCGTGTCGGCACCTACTTCTCGGTGGGACCATTATGTACGTCTATAACGTTATATGTCCTAACCTAAGGCAAACTAACATCTCGGGCGCAATATTTTACAACATTCCTTGCGAGTCGGCGCCTACTTCTCCGTGGGAACATTATATACATCTATAATGTTATATGTCCTAACCTAAGGCAACCTTACATCTCGGACGTGATACTTTACAGCATTCCTTGCATGTCGGCCCCTACTTCTCGGTGGGAACATTATATACATCTATAATGTTATATATCCTAACCTATGGCAACCTAACATCTCGGACGTAATATTTTACAACAGTCCTTGCGTGTCGGCGCATACTTCTCGGTGGGAATATTATGTACGTCTATAAAGTTATATATCCTAACCTAAGGAAACCTAACACCTCGGACGCAATATTTTACAACATTCCTCGCGTGTCGGCGCATACTTCTCCGTGGGAACATCATGTACGTCTATAACGTTATATGTCCTAACCTAAGGCAACCTTACATCTCGGACGTGATACTTTACAGCATTCCTAGCATGTCGTCCCCTACTTCTCGGTGGGAACATTGTGTACGTCTATAACATTATATATCCTAACATAAGGCAACCTAACAACTCGGATGTAATATTTGACAACATTCCTGGCGCTTCAGCCCCTACTTCTCGGTGGGAACATTATGTACGTCTATAACTTTATATACCCTAACATAAGGCAACCTAACAACTCGGACTTAATATGTGACAACATTCCTGGCGCTTCAGCCCATACTGCTCGGTGGGAACATTATGTACGTCTATAACGTTATATGTCCTAACCTAAGGCAACCTAACATCTCGGATGTAATATTTCAGAACATTCCTTGCGTGTCGGCAGCTACTTCTCGGTGGAAACATTATGTACGTCTATAACGTTATATATCCTAACATAAGGCAACCTAACAACTCGGATGTAATATTTGACAACATTCCTGGCGCTTCAGCCCCCACTTCTCGGTGGGAACATTATGTACGTCTATAACGTTATATGTTCTAACCTAAGGCAACCTAACACTTCGGATGTAATATTTTACAACATTCGTGGCGTGTCGGCCCCTAGTTCTCGGTGGGAACATTATGTACGGCTATAACGTTATATGTCCTATCCTAAGGCAACCTAACACCTCGGATGTAATATTGCACAACATTCCTTGCGTGTCGGCGCATACTTCTCGGTCGTAACATTATATACGTCTGTAACGTTATATATCCTAACCTAAGGCAACCTAACATCTCGGATGTAATATTTTACAAAATTCGTGGCGTGTCGGCTCCTACTCCTCGGTTGGAACATTATGTACGTCTATAACGTTATATGTCATAACCTAAGGCAATCTAACATCTCGGACGTAATATTTAACAACATTCTTTGCGTGTCTCCGTTTACTTCTCAGTGGGAACATTACATACTTCTATAACGTTTGATATCCTAACCTAAGGCAACATAACATCTCGGAAGTGATATTTTAAAACATTCCTTGCGTTTAGGCGCATACTACTCCGTGGTAACATGATATGCTTCTGTAACCATATATATCCTAACCTAAGGCAACATAACATCTCGGACGTGATATTTTACAACATTCCTTGCGTGTCGGCACCTACTTCTCGGTGGGACCATTATGTACGTCTATAACAGTATATGTCCTAACCGAAGGCAAACTAACATCTCGGGCGCAATATTTTACAACATTCCTTGCGAGTCGGCGCCTACTTCTCCGTGGGAACATTATATACATCTATAATGTTATATGTCCTAACCTAAGGCAACCTTACATCTCGGACGTGATACTTTACAGCATTCCTTGCATGTCGGCCCCTACTTCTCGGTGGGAACATTATATACGTCTATAACTTTATGTACCCTAACCTAAGGCAACCTAACAACTCGGACTTAATATTTGACAACATTCCTGAGGCTTCAGCCCCTACTGCTCGGTGGGAACATTATGTACGTCTATAACGTTATATGTCCTAACCTAAGGCAACCTAACATCTCGGATGTAATATTTTACAACATTCCTTCCGAGTCGGCGCCTACTTCTCGGTGGGAACATTGTGTACGTCTATAACATTATATATCCTAACATAAGGCAACCTAACAACTCGGATGTAATATTTGACAACATTCCTGGCGCTTCAGCCCCTACTTCTCGGTGGGAACATTACGTACGTCTATAACGTTATATGCCCTAACATAAGGCAACCTTACATCTCGGACGTTATATTTTTCAACATTCGTGGCGTGTCGGCCCCTAGTTCTCGGTGGGAACATTATGTACGTCTATAACTTTATATACCCTAACATAAGGCAACCTAAAAACTCGGACTTAATATTTGACAACATTCCTGGCGCTCCAGCCCCTACTGCTCGGTGGGAACATTATGTACGTCTATAACGTTATATGTCATAACCTAAGGCAATCTAACATCTCGGACGTAATATTTAACAACATTCTTTGCGTGTCTCCGTTTACTTCTCAGTGGAAACATTACATACTTCTATAACGTTTGATATCCTAACCTAAGGCAACATAACATCTCGGAAGTGATATTTTAAAACATTCCTTGCGTTTAGGCGCATACTACTCCGTGGTAACATTATATGCTTCTGTAACCATATATATCCTAACCTAAGGCAACATAACATCTCGGACGTGATATTTTACAACATTCCTTGCGTGTCGGCACCTACTTCTCGGTGGGACCATTATGTACGTCTATAACAGTATATGTCCTAACCTAAGGCAAACTAACATCTCGGGCGCAATATTTTACAACATTCCTTGCGAGTCGGCGCCTACTTCTCCTTGCGAACATTATATACATCTATAATGTTATATATCCTAACCTATGGCAACCTAACATCTCGGACGTAATATTTTACAACAGTCCTTGCGTGTCGGCGCATACTTCTCGGTGGGAATATTATGTACGTCTATAAAGTTATATATCCTAACCTAAGGAAACCTAACACCTCGGACGCAATATTTTACAACATTCCTCGTGTGTCGGCGCATTCTTCTCCGTGGGAACATTATGTACGTCTATAACGTTATATGTCCTAACCTAAGGCACCCTTACATCTCGGACGTGATACTTTACAGCATTCCTTGCATGTCGGCCCCTACTTCTCGGTGGGAACATTATATACGTCTATAACTTTATGTACCCTAACATAAGGCAACCTAACATCTCGGACTTAATATTTGACAACATTCCTGGCGCTTCAGCCCCTACTGCTCGGTGGGAACATTATGTACGTCTATAACGTTATATGTCCTAACATAAGGCAACATAACATCTCGGATGTAATATTTCAGAACATTCCTTGCGTGTCGGCAGCTACATCTCGGTGGTAACATTATATACGTGTATAACGTTATATGTCCTACCCTAAGGCAATCTAACGTCTCGGATGTAATATTTTACAACGTTCGTGGCATGCCGGCCCCTACTTCTCCGTGGGAACATTAAATACTTCTATAACGTTATATATCCTAACCGAAGGCAACATAACATCTCGGACGTGATATTTTAAAACATTCCTAGCGTTTAGGCGCGTACTACTCCGTGGTAACATTATATGCTTCTGTAACGACATATATCCTAACCTAAGGCAACATAACATCTCGGACGTGATATTTTACAACATTCCTTGCGTGTCGGAGCATACTACTCCGTGGGAACATTATATACTTCTGTAACGTTATATATCCTAACCTAAGGCAACCTAACATCTCGGACGTAATATTTTACAACATTCCTTGCGTGTCGTCCCCTACGTCTCGGTGGGAACATTATATACGTCTATGGCGTTATATGTCCTAACCTAATGCAATCTAACTTCTCGGATGTAATATTTTACAACATTCCTTTCGTGTCGGCACCTGCTTCTCGGTGGGAACATTCTGTATGTCTATAACGTTATATGTCCTATCCTAAGGCAATCTAACATCTCGGATGTAATATTTTACAACATTCCTTGCGTGTCGGCACCTACTTCTCGGTGGGACCATTATGTACGTCTATAACGTTATATGTCCTAACCTAAGGCAAACTAACATCTCGGGCGCAATATTTTACAACATTCCTTGCGAGTCGGCGCCTACTTCTCCGTGGGAACATTATATACATCTATAATGTTATATGTCCTAACCTAAGGCAACCTTACATCTCGGACGTGATACTTTACAGCATTCCTTGCATGTCGGCCCCTACTTCTCGGTGGGAACATTATATACGTCTATAACTTTATGTACCCTAACATAAGGCAACCTAACAACTCGGACTTAATATTTGACAACATTCCTGAGGCTTCAGCCCCTACTGCTCGGTGGGAACATTATGTACGTCTATAACGTTATATGTCCTAACCTAAGGCAACCTAACACTTCGGATGTAATATTTTACAACATTCGTGGCGTGTCGGCCCCTAGTTCTCGGTGGGAACATTATGTACGGCTATAACGTTATATGTCCTATCCTAAGGCAACCTAACACCTCGGATGTAATATTGCACAACATTCCTTGCGTGTCGGCGCATACTTCTCGGTCGTAACATTATATACGTCTGTAACGTTATATATCCTAACCTAAGGCAACCTAACATCTCGGATGTAATATTTTACAAAATTCGTGGCGTGTCGTCTCCTACTCCTCGGTTGGAACATTATGTACGTCTATAACGTTATATGTCATAACCTAAGGCAATCTAACATCTCGGACGTAATATTTAACAACATTCTTTGCGTGTCTCCGTTTACTTCTCAGTGGGAACATTACATACTTCTATAACGTTTGATATCCTAACCTAAGGCAACATAACATCTCGGAAGTGATATTTTAAAACATTCCTTGCGTTTAGGCGCATACTACTCCGTGGTAACATGATATGCTTCTGTAACCATATATATCCTAACCTAAGGCAACATAACATCTCGGACGTGATATTTTACAACATTCCTTGCGTGTCGGCACCTACTTCTCGGTGGGACCATTATGTACGTCTATAACAGTATATGTCCTAACCGAAGGCAAACTAACATCTCGGGCGCAATATTTTACAACATTCCTTGCGAGTCGGCGCCTACTTCTCCGTGGGAACATTATATACATCTATAATGTTATATGTCCTAACCTAAGGCAACCTTACATCTCGGACGTGATACTTTACAGCATTCCTTGCATGTCGGCCCCTACTTCTCGGTGGGAACATTATATACGTCTATAACTTTATGTACCCTAACCTAAGGCAACCTTACATCTCGGACGTTATATTTTTCAACATTCGTGGCGTGTCGGCCCCTAGTTCTCGCTGGTACCATTATGTACGTCTATAACAGTATATGTCCTAACCTAAGGCAAACTAACATCTCGGGCGCAATATTTTACAACATTCCTTGCGAGTCGGCGCCTACTTCTCCGTGGGAACATTGTATACATCTATAATGTTATATATCCTAACCTATGGCAACCTAACATCTCGGACGTAATATTTTACAACAGTCCTTGCGTGTCGGCGCATACTTCTCGGTGGGAACATTAAATACTTCTATAACGTTATATATCCTAACCGAAGGCAACATAACATCTCGGACGTGATATTTTAAAACATTCCTAGCGTTTAGGCGCATACTACTCCGTGGTAACATTATATACATCTATAATGTTATATATCCTAACCTATGGCAACCTAACATCTCGGACGTAATATTTTACAACAGTCCTTGCGTGTCGGCGCATACTTCTCGGTGGGAATATTATGTACGTCTATAAAGTTATATATCCTAACCTAAGGAAACCTAACACCTCGGACGCAATATTTTACAACATTCCTCGTGTGTCGGCGCATTCTTCTCCGTGGGAACATTATGTACGTCTATAACGTTATATATCATAACCGAAGGCAACATAACATCTCGGACGTGATATTTTACAACATTCCTTGCGTGTCGGCACCTACTTCTCGGTGGAAACATTATGTACGTCTATAACGTTATATATCCTAACATAAGGCAACCTAACAACTCGGATGTAATATTTGACAACATTCCTGGCGCTTCAGCCCCCACTTCTCGGTGGGAACATTATGTACGTCTATAACGTTATATGTTCTAACCTAAGGCAACCTAACACTTCGGATGTAATATTTTACAACATTCGTGGCGTGTCGGCCCCTAGTTCTCGGTGGGAACATTATGTACGGCTATAACGTTATATGTCCTATCCTAAGGCAACCTAACACCTCGGATGTAATATTGCACAACATTCCTTGCGTGTCGGCGCATACTTCTCGGTCGTAACATTATATACGTCTGTAACGTTATATATCCTAACCTAAGGCAACCTAACATCTCGGATGTAATATTTTACAAAATTCGTGGCGTGTCGGCTCCTACTGCTCGGTGGGAACATTATGTACGGCTATAACGTTATATGTCATAACCTAAGGCAATCTAACATCTCGGACGTAATATTTAACAACATTCTTTGCGTGTCTCCGTTTACTTCTCAGTGGAAACATTACATACTTCTATAACGTTTGATATCCTAACCTAAGGCAACATAACATCTCGGAAGTGATATTTTAAAACATTCCTTGCGTTTAGGCGCATACTACTCCGTGGTAACATTATATGCTTCTGTAACCATATATATCCTAACCTAAGGCAACATAACATCTCGGACGTGATATTTTACAACATTCCTTGCGTGTCGGCACCTACTTCTCGGTGGTACCATTATGTACGTCTATAACAGTATATGTCCTAACCTAAGGCAAACTAACATCTCGGGCGCAATATTTTACAACATTCCTTGCGAGTCGGCGCCTACTTCTCCGTGGGAACATTGTATACATCTATAATGTTATATATCCTAACCTATGGCAACCTAACATCTCGGACGTAATATTTTACAACAGTCCTTGCGTGTCGGCGCATACTTCTCGGTGGGAATATTATGTACGTCTATAAAGTTATATATCCTAACCTAAGGAAACCTAACACCTCGGACGCAATATTTTACAACATTCCTCGTGTGTCGGCGTATTCTTCTCCGTGGGAACATTATGTACGTCTATAACGTTATATGTCCTAACCTAAGGCAACCTTACATCTCGGACGTGATACTTTACAGCATTCCTTGCATGTCGGCCCCTACTTCTCGGTGGGAACTTTATATACGTCTATAACTTTATGTACAATAACATAAGGCAACCTAACAACTCGGACTTAATATTTGACAACATTCCTGGCGCTTCAGCCCCTACTGCTCGGTGGGAACATTATGTACGTCTATAACGTTATATGTCCTAACCTAAGGCAACCTAACATCTCGGATGTAATATTTCAGAACATTCCTTGCGTGTCGGCAGCTACATCTCGGTGGTAACATTATATACGTGTATAACGTTATATGTCCTACCCTAAGGCAATCTAACGTCTCGGATGTAATATTTTACAACGTTCGTGGCATGCCGGCCCCTATTTCTCCGTGGGAACATTAAATACTTCTATAACGTTATATATCCTAACCGAAGGCAACATAACATCTCGGACGTGATATTTTAAAACATTCCTAGCGTTTAGGCGCATACTACTCCGTGGTAACATTATATGCTTCTGTAACGACATATATCCTAACCTAAGGCAACATAACATCTCGGACGTGATATTTTACAACATTCCTTGCGCGTCGGAGCATACTACCCCGTGGGAACATTATATACTTCTATAACGTTATATATCCTAACATAAGGCATCCTAACAACTCGTATGTAATATTTTACAATATTCCTGGCATGTCGGCGCCTACATCTCGGTGGGGATATTATATACGTCTATTACGTTATATATTCTAACCTAAGGAAGCCTAACATCTTGGATGAAATATTTTACATCATTCCTGGCGTGTCGGCCCGTAGTTCTCGGTGGTAAAATTATATACGTCTATAACGTTGTATATCCTAACCTAAGGGACCCTAACATCTCAGAACTAATATTTGACAACATTCCTGGCGTGTCGGCCCCTACATATCGGTGGGAACATCATATACGTCTATGACGTTATATATCCTAACCTAACGCAACCTAACATCTCGGATGTAATATTTTACAACATTCCTGGCGCGTCGGCCCCTACTTCTCGGTGGGAACATTATATACGTCCATAACGTTATGTATCCCAACCTAAGGCAACCTAATACCTCGGATGTAATATTTTACAATATTCCTGGCATATCGTTCCCTACTTCTCGGTGGGAACATTATATACGTCTATAAAGTTATATATCCTAGCCTGAGGCATCCTAACACCTCGGATGTAATATTCTACAACATTCCTGGCGTGTCGGCGCCTACATCTCGGTGGAAACGTTATATACGTCAATATCGTTATATATGCTAACCTGAGGCATCCTAACACCTCGGATGTAATATTTTACAACATTCCTGGCGTGTCGGCACCTACTTCTCGGTGGGAACATCATATACGTCTATAACGTTTTATATCCTAACCTTAGGCAACATAATATCTCGGATGTAATATTTTACAACATTCCTGCATCGTCAGACCCTACTTCTCGGTGGGAACAGTATATACGTCTATAACGTTATATATCCTAACCTAAGGAAACCTAACATCTCGGCTGAAATATTTTAGAACATTCAACACGGGTCGGCCCCTACTTCCCGGTTGGAACTTTATATACGTCTATAACGTTATATATCCTAACCTAAGGAAACCTGACATCTCGGATGTAATATTTGAAAACATTCCTGGCCTGTTGGCCGCTACTTCTCGGTGGGAACATTATATACGTCTATAACGTTATATACCCTAACCTGAGGCGTCCTAACACCTCGGATGTAATATTTTAGTACATTCCTGGCATGTCGGCGCCTACATCTCGGTGGGGATATTATATACGTATATAACGTTATAATTCCTAACCTAAGGAAACCTAACATCTCGGGTGAAATATTTTACAACATTCTCGGCGTGTCGGCCCGTAGCTCTCGGTGGTAACATTATATACGCCTATAACGTTGTATATCCTAACCTAAGGGAACCTAACATCTCAGAAGTAATATTTGACAACATTCCTGGCGTGACGGCACCTACATCTCGGTGGGAACATCATATACGTCTATGATGTTTTACATCCCAACCTAAGGCAACCTAACATCTCGGACGCAATATTTTACAACATTCGTTGCGTGTCGGACCCTACATCTCAGTGGTATAATCATATACGTCATAACGTTATATATCCTAACCTAATGCAACCTGACATCTGGGGCATGATATGTAACAACATTCCATGCGTGTCGGCACCTACTTCTCGGTGGGAACATTATATACGTTTATAACGTTACATATCCTAACCTAAGGCAACCTTACATCTCGGGCGTAATATTTTACAACATTCCTTGCGTGTCGGAGCATACTTCTCCGTGGGAACATTATGTACGTCTATAACGTTATATGTCCTAAACCAAGGCAACGTCACGTCTCGGATGTAATATTTTTCAACATTCGTGGCGTGTCGACCCCTACATCACGTTGGGAGCATTATGTACGGCTATGACGTTATATGTTCTAACCTAAGACAACCTAACATCTCGGATGTAATATTTTACAACATCCCTTGCGTGTCGGCGCCCACGTCTCCGTGGGAACATTATATACTTCTATAACGTTATATATCCTAACCTAAGGCAACACAACATCTCGGACGTGATATTTTAGAACATTCCTTGCGTGTCGCCGCATACTACCCCGTGGGAACATTGTATACTTCTATAACGTTATATATCCTAACATAAGGCATCCTAACAACTCGTATGTAATATTTTACAACATTCCTTGCGTGTCGGCGCCCACTTCTCGGTGGGTACATTATATACGTCTATAATGTTATATATCCTAACCTAAGGAAATCTAACATCTCGGATGTAATATTTCACAACATTCGTGGTGTGTCGGCCTCTTCTTCTCGGTGGGAACATTATGTACGTCTATAACGTAATATGTCCTAACCTACGGCAACCTAACATCTCGGATGTAATATTGTACAACATTCGCGGCGTTTCGGCCCCTACTTCTCGGCGGAAAAGTTATGTACGTCTATAACGTTATATGTCCTAACCTAAGGCAACCTAACATCTCGGATGTAATATTTTACAAAATTCGTGGCGTGTCGGCTCCTACTTCTCGGTGGGAACATTATGTACGTCTATAACGTTATATGTCCTATCCTAGGGCAACCTAACATCTCGGACGTAATATTTTAAAACATTCCTCGCGTGTCGGCGCATACTTCTCCGTGGGACCATTATGTACGTCTATAACGTTATATGTCGTAACCTAAGGCAAACTAACATCTGGGGCGCAATATTTTACAACATTCCTTGCGAGTCGGCGCCTACTTCTCCGTGGGAACATTATATACATCTATAATGTTATATATCCTAACCTATGGCAACCTAACATCTCGGACGTAATATTTTACAACATTCCTTGCGTATCGGTACCTGCTTCTTGGTGCGAACATTATGTACGTCTATAACGTTATATGTTCTAAACCAAGGCAACCTCACATCTCGGATGTAATATTTTTCAACATTCGTGGCGTGTCGACCCCTACATCACGTTGGGAGCATTATGTACGGCTATAACGTTATATGTCCTAACCTAAGGCAACATAACATCTCGGATGTAATATATTTCAACATTCGTGGCGTGTCGACCCCTACATCACGTTGGGAACATTATGTACGGCTATAACGTTATATGTCCTAACCTAAGGCAACCTAACATCTCGGATGTAATATTTTACAACATTCCTTGCGTGTAGGCACCTACTTCTCGGTGGGAACATTATGTACGTCAATAACGTTATATGTCCTAACGTAAGGCAACCTAACATCCCGGACGCAATGTTTTACAACATTCCTAGCGTGTCGGCGCCGACTTCTCGGTGGGTACATTATATACGTCTATAAAATTATATATCATAACCTAACGCAACCTAACATCTCGGATGTAATATTTTACAACATTCCTTGCGTATCGGCACCTGCTTCTCGGTGGGTTCATTATATACGTCTTTAAAGTTATATATCATAACCTAACGCAACCTAACATCTCGGATGTAATATTTTACAACATTCGTGGAGTGGCGGCCCCTAGTTCTCGGTGGGGACATAATTAACGGCTATAACGTTATATGACCTATCCTAAGGCAATTTAACATCTCGGATGTAATATTTTACAACATTCCTTGCGTATCGGTACCTGCTTCTCGGTGGGAACATTATGTACGTCTATAACGTTATATGTCCTAAACCAAGGCAACCTCACATCTCGGATGTAATATTTTTCTACATTCGTGGCGTGTCGACCCCTACATCACGTTGGGAACATTATGTACGGCTATAACGTTATATGTCCTATCCTAAGGCAATCTAACATCTCGGACGTAATATTTCACAACATTCCTTGCGTGTCGGTCCTTACTTCTCGGTGGCCACATGGTATACGTCGATGACGTTATATGTCCTAACCTAAGGCAACCTAACACATCGGATGTAATATTTTACAACATGCGTGGCGTGTCGGCCCCTACTTCTCGGTGGGAACATTATGTACGGCTATAACGTTTTATGTCCTAACCTAAGGAAACCTAACATCTCGGATGTAATATTTGAAAACATTCCTGGCCTGTTGGCCGCTACTTCTCGGTGGGAACATTATATTCGTCTATAACGTTATATACCCTAACCTGAAGCATCCTAACACCTCGGATGTAATATTTTAGTACATTCCTGGCATGTCGGCGCCTACATCTCGGTGGGGATATTATATACGTATATAACGTTATAATTCCTAACCTAAGGAAACCTAACATCTCGGGTGAAATATTTTACAACATTCACGGCGTGTCGGCCCGTAGCTCTCGGTGGTAACATTATATACGCCTATAACGTTGTATATCCTAACCTAAGGGAACCTAACATCTCAGAAGTAATATTTGACAACATTCCTGGCGTGACGGCCCCTACATCTCGGTGGGAACATCATATACGTCTATGATGTTTTACATCCTAACCTAAGGCAACCTAACATCTCGGACGCAATATTTTACAACATTCGTTGCGTGTCGGACCCTACATCTCAGTGGTATCATCATATACGTCATAACGTTATATATCCTAACCTAATGCAACCTGACATCTGGGGCATGATATGTAACAACATTCCATGCGTGTCGGCACCTACTTCTCGGTGGGAACATTATATACGTTTATAACGTTACATATCCTAACCTAAGGCAACCTTACATCTCGGGCGTAATATTTTACAACATTCCTTGCGTGTCGGAGCATACTTCTCCGTGGGAACATTATGTACGTCTATAACGTTATATGTCCTAAACCAAGGCAACGTCACGTCTCGGATGTAATATTTTTCAACATTCGTGGCGTGTCGACCCCTACATCACGTTGGGAGCATTATGTACGGCTATAACGTTATATGTCCTAACCTAAGACAACCTAACATCTCGGATGTAATATTTTACAACATTCCTTGCGTGTCGGCATCTACTTCTCGATGGGAACGTTATGTACGTCTATAACGTTATATGTCCTAACCTACGGCCACCTAAAATCTCGGACGCAGCATTATACAACATTCCTAGAGTGTCGGCGCCGACTTCCCAGTGGGTACATTATACACGTCTATAGCGTTATATATCCTATCCTAAGGCAACCTAACATCTCGGACGTAATATTTTACAACATCCCTTGCGTGTCGGCGCCCACGTCTCCGTGGGAACATTATATACTTCTATAACGTTATATATCCTAACCTAAGGCAACACAACATCTCGGACGTGATATTTTAGAACATTCCTTGCGTGTCGCCGCATACTACCCCGTGGGAACATTATATACTTCTATAACGTTATATATCCTAACATAAGGCATCCTAACAACTCGTATGTAATATTTTACAATATTCCTGGCATGTCGGCGCCTACATCTCGGTGGGGATATTATATACGTCTATTACGTTATATATTCTAACCTAAGGAAGCCTAACATCTTGGATGAAATATTTTACATCATTCCTGGCGTGTCGGCCCGTAGTTCTCGGTGGTAAAATTATATACGTCTATAACGTTGTATATCCTAACCTAAGGGACCCTAACATCTCAGAACTAATATTTGACAACATTCCTGGCGTGTCGGCCCCTACATATCGGTGGGAACATCATATACGTCTATGACGTTATATATCCTAACCTAACGCAACCTAACATCTCGGATGTAATATTTTACAACATTCCTGGCGCGTCGGCCCCTACTTCTCGGTGGGAACATTATATACGTCCATAACGTTATGTATCCCAACCTAAGGCAACCTAATACCTCGGATGTAATATTTTACAATATTCCTGGCATATCGTTCCCTACTTCTCGGTGGGAACATTATATACGTCTATAAAGTTATATATCCTAGCCTGAGGCATCCTAACACCTCGGATGTAATATTCTACAACATTCCTGGCGTGTCGGCGCCTACATCTCGGTGGGAACGTTATATACGTCAATATCGTTATATATGCTAACCTGAGGCATCCTAACACCTCGGATGTAATATTTTACAACATTCCTGGCGTGTCGGCACCTACTTCTCGGTGGGAACATCATATACGTCTATAACGTTTTATATCCTAACCTTAGGCAACATAATATCTCGGATGTAATATTTTACAACATTCCTGCATCGTCAGACCCTACTTCTCGGTGGGAACAGTATATACGTCTATAACGTTATATATCCTAACCTAAGGAAACCTAACATCTCGGCTGAAATATTTTAGAACATTCAACACGGGTCGGCCCCTACTTCCCGGTTGGAACTTTATATACGTCTATAACGTTATATATCCTAACCTAAGGAAACCTGACATCTCGGATGTAATATTTGAAAACATTCCTGGCCTGTTGGCCGCTACTTCTCGGTGGGAACATTATATACGTCTATAACGTTATATACCCTAACCTGAGGCATCCTAACACCTCGGATGTAATATTTTAGTACATTCCTGGCATGTCGGCGCCTACATCTCGGTGGGGATATTATATACGTATATAACGTTATAATTCCTAACCTAAGGAAACCTAACATCTCGGGTGAAATATTTTACAACATTCTCGGCGTGTCGGCCCGTAGCTCTCGGTGGTAACATTATATACGCCTATAACGTTGTATATCCTAACCTAAGGGAACCTAACATCTCAGAAGTAATATTTGACAACATTCCTGGCGTGACGGCACCTACATCTCGGTGGGAACATCATATACGTCTATGATGTTTTACATCCCAACCTAAGGCAACCTAACATCTCGGAAGCAATATTTTACAACATTCGTTGCGTGTCGGACCCTACATCTCAGTGGTATAATCATATACGTCATAACGTTATATATCCTAACCTAATGCAACCTGATATCTGGGGCATGATATGTAACAACATTCCATGCGTGTCGGCACCTACTTCTCGGTGGGAACATTATATACGTTTATAACGTTACATATCCTAACCTAAGGCAACCTTACATCTCGGGCGTAATATTTTACAACATTCCTTGCGTGTCGGAGCATACTTCTCCGTGGGAACATTATGTACGTCTATAACGTTATATGTCCTAAACCAAGGCAACGTCACGTCTCGGATGTAATATTTTTCAACATTCGTGGCGTGTCGACCCCTACATCACGTTGGGAGCATTATGTACGGCTATGACGTTATATGTCCTAACCTAAGGCAACCTAACATCTCGGATGTAATATTTTACAAAATTCGTGGCGTGTCGGCTCCTACTTCTCGGTGGGAACATTATGTACGTCTATAACGTTATATGTCCTATCCTAGGGCAACCTAACATCTCGGACGTAATATTTTAAAACATTCCTCGCGTGTCGGCGCATACTTCTCCGTGGGACCATTATGTACGTCTATAACGTTATATGTCGTAACCTAAGGCAAACTAACATCTGGGGCGCAATATTTTACAACATTCCTTGCGAGTCGGCGCCTACTTCTCCGTGGGAACATTATATACATCTATAATGTTATATATCCTAACCTATGGCAACCTAACATCTCGGACGTAATATTTTACAACATTCCTTGCGTATCGGTACCTGCTTCTTGGTGCGAACATTATGTACGTCTATAACGTTATATGTTCTATACCAAGGCAACCTCACATCTCGGATGTAATATTTTTCAACATTCGTGGCGTGTCGACCCCTACATCACGTTGGGAGCATTATGTACGGCTATAACGTTATATGTCCTAACCTAAGGCAACATAACATCTCGGATGTAATATATTTCAACATTCGTGGCGTGTCGACCCCTACATCACGTTGGGAACATTATGTACGGCTATAACGTTATATGTCCTAACCTAAGGCAACCTAACATCTCGGATGTAATATTTTACAACATTCCTTGCGTGTAGGCACCTACTTCTCGGTGGGAACATTATGTACGTCAATAACGTTATATGTCCTAACGTAAGGCAACCTAACATCCCGGACGCAATGTTTTACAACATTCCTAGCGTGTCGGCGCCGACTTCTCGGTGGGTACATTATATACGTCTATAAAATTATATATCATAACCTAACGCAACCTAACATCTCGGATGTAATATTTTACAACATTCCTTGCGTATCGGCACCTGCTTCTCGGTGGGTTCATTATATACGTCTTTAAAGTTATATATCATAACCTAACGCAACCTAACATCTCGGATGTAATATTTTACAACATTCGTGGAGTGGCGGCCCCTAGTTCTCGGTGGGGACATAATTAACGGCTATAACGTTATATGACCTATCCTAAGGCAATTTAACATCTCGGATGTAATATTTTACAACATTCCTTGCGTATCGGTACCTGCTTCTCGGTGGGAACATTATGTACGTCTATAACGTTGTATGTCCTAAACCAAGGCAACCTCACATCTCGGATGTAATATTTTTCTACATTCGTGGCGTGTCGACCCCTACATCACGTTGGGAACATTATGTACGGCTATAACGTTATATGTCCTATCCTAAGGCAATCTAACATCTCGGACGTAATATTTCACAACATTCCTTGCGTGTCGGTCCTTACTTCTCGGTGGGCACATGGTATACGTCGATGACGTTATATGTCCTAACCTAAGGCAACCTAACACATCGGATGTAATATTTTACAACATGCGTGGCGTGTCGGCCCCTACTTCTCGGTGGGAACATTATGTACGGCTATAACGTTTTATGTCCTAACCTAAGGAAACCTAACATCTCGGATGTAATATTTGAAAACATTCCTGGCCTGTTGGCCGCTACTTCTCGGTGGGAACATTATATTCGTCTATAACGTTATATACCCTAACCTGAAGCATCCTAACACCTCGGATGTAATATTTTAGTACATTCCTGGCATGTCGGCGCCTACATCTCGGTGGGGATATTATATACGTATATAACGTTATAATTCCTAACCTAAGGAAACCTAACATCTCGGGTGAAATATTTTACAACATTCTCGGCGTGTCGGCCCGTAGCTCTCGGTGGTAACATTATATACGCCTATAACGTTGTATATCCTAACCTAAGGGAACCTAACATCTCAGAAGTAATATTTGACAACATTCCTGGCGTGACGGCCCCTACATCTCGGTGGGAACATCATATACGTCTATGATGTTTTACATCCTAACCTAAGGCAACCTAACATCTCGGACGCAATATTTTACAACATTCGTTGCATGTCGGACCCTACATCTCAGTGGTATCATCATATCCGTCATAACGTTATATATCCTAACCTAATGCAACCTGACATCTGGGGCATGATATGTAACAACATTCCATGCGTGTCGGCACCTACTTCTCGGTGGGAACATTATATACGTTTATAACGTTACATATCCTAACCTAAGGCAACCTTACATCTCGGGCGTAATATTTTACAACATTCCTTGCGTGTCGGAGCATACTTCTCCGTGGGAACATTATGTACGTCTATAACGTTATATGTCCTAAACCAAGGCAACGTCACGTCTCGGATGTAATATTTTTCAACATTCGTGGCGTGTCGACCCCTACATCACGTTGGGAGCATTATGTACGGCTATAACGTTATATGTCCTAACCTAAGACAACCTAACATCTCGGATGTAATATTTTACAACATTCCTTGCGTGTCGGCATCTACTTCTCGATGGGAACGTTATGTACGTCTATAACGTTATATGTCCTAACCTACGGCCACCTAAAATCTCGGACGCAACATTATACAACATTCCTAGAGTGTCGGCGCCGACTTCCCAGTGGGTACATTATACACGTCTATAGCGTTATATATCCTATCCTAAGGCAACCTAACATCTCGGACGTAATATTTTACAACATCCCTTGCGTGTCGGCGCCCACGTCTCCGTGGGAACATTATATACTTCTATAACGTTATATATCCTAACCTAAGGTAACACAACATCTCGGACGTGATATTTTAGAACATTCCTTGCGTGTCGCCGCATACTACCCCGTGGGAACATTATATACTTCTATAACGTTATATATCCTAACATAAGGCATCCTAACAACTCGTATGTAATATTTTACAATATTCCTGGCATGTCGGCGCCTACATCGCGGTGGGGATATTATATACGTCTATTACGTTATATATTCTAACCTAAGGAAGCCTAACATCTTGGATGAAATATTTTACATCATTCCTGGCGTGTCGGCCCGTAGTTCTCGGTGGTAAAATTATATACGTCTATAACGTTGTATATCCTAACCTAAGGGACCCTAACATCTCAGAACTAATATTTGACAACATTCCTGGCGTGTCGGCCCCTACATATCGGTGGGAACATCATATACGTCTATGACGTTATATATCCAAACCTAAGGCAACCTAACATCTCGGATGTAATATTTTACAACATTCCTGGCGCGTCGGCCCCTACTTCTCGGTGGGAACATTATATACGTCCATAACGTTATGTATCCCAACCTAAGGCAACCTAATACCTCGGATGTAATATTTTACAATATTCCTGGCATATCGTTCCCTACTTCTCGGTGGGAACATTATATACGTCTATAAAGTTATATATCCTAGCCTGAGGCATCCTAACACCTCGGATGTAATATTCTACAACATTCCTGGCGTGTCGGCGCCTACATCTCGGTCGGAACGTTATATACGTCAATATCGTTATATATGCTAACCTGAGGCATCCTAACACCTCGGATGTAATATTTTACAACATTCCTGGCGTGTCGGCACCTACTTCTCGGTGGGAACATCATATACGTCTATAACGTTTTATATCCTAACCTTAGGCAACATAATATCTCGGATGTAATATTTTACAACATTCCTGCATCGTCAGACCCTACTTCTCGGTGGGAACAGTATATACGTCTATAACGTTATATATCCTAACCAAAGGAAACCTAACATCTCGGCTGAAATATTTTAGAACATTCCTGGCCTGTTGGCCGCTACTTCTCGGTGGGAACATTATATACGTCTATAACGTTATATACCCTAACCTGAGGCATCCTAACACCTCGGATGTAATATTTTAGTACATTCCTGGCATGTCGGCGCCTACATCTCGGTGGGGATATTATATACGTATATAACGTTATAATTCCGAACCTAAGGAAACCTAACATCTCGGGTGAAATATTTTACAACATTCTCGGCGTGTCGGCCCGTAGCTCTCGGTGGTAACATTATATACGCCTATAACGATGTATATCCTAACCTAAGGGAACCTAACATCTCAGAAGTAATATTTGACAACATTCCTGGCGTGACGGCCCCTACATCTCGGTGGGAACATCATATACGTCTATGATGTTTTACATCCCAACCTAAGGCAACCTAACATCTCGGACGCAATATTTTACAACATTCGTTGCGTGTCGGACCCTACATCTCAGTGGTATAATCATATACGTCATAACGTTATATATCCTAACCTAATGCAACCTGACATCTGGGGCATGATATGTAACAACATTCCATGCGTGTCGGCACCTACTTCTCGGTGGGAACATTATATACGTTTATAACGTTACATATCCTAACCTAAGGCAACCTTACATCTCGGGCGTAATATTTTACAACATTCCTTGCGTGTCGGAGCATACTTCTCCGTGGGAACATTATGTACGTCTATAACGTTATATGTCCTAAACCAAGGCAACGTCACGTCTCGGATGTAATATTTTTCAACATTCGTGGCGTGTCGACCCCTACATCACGTTGGGAGCATTATGTACGGCTATAACGTTATATGTTCTAACCTAAGACAACCTAACATCTCGGATGTAATATTTAAAACATTCCTTGCGTGTCGGCATCTACTTCTCGATGGGAACGTTATGTACGTCTATAACGTTATATGTCCTAACCTACGGTCACCTAAAATCTCGGACGCAACATTATACAACATTCCTAGAGTGTCGGCGCCGACTTCCCAGTGGGTACATTATACACGTCTATAGCGTTATATATCCTATCCTAAGGCAACCTAACACCTCGGACGTAATATTTTACAACATCCCTTGCGTGTCGGCGCCCACGTCTCCGTGGGAACATTATATACTTCTATAACGTTATATATCCTAACCTAAGGTAACACAACATCTCGGACGTGATATTTTAGAACATTCCTTGCGTGTCGCCGCATACTACCCCGTGGGAACATTATATACTTCTATAACGTTATATATCCTAACATAAGGCATCCTAACAACTCGTATGTAATATTTTACAACATTCCTTGCGTGTCGGCGCCCACTTCTCGGTGGGTACATTATATACGTCTATAATGTTATATATCCTAACCTAAGGAAATCTAACATCTCGGATGTAATATTTCACAACATTCGTGGTGTGTCGGCCTCTTCTTCTCGGTGGGAACATTATGTACGTCTATAACGTTATATGTCCTATCCTAGGGCAACCTAACATCTCGGACGTAATATTTTAAAACATTCCTCGCGTGTCGGCGCATACTTCTCCGTGGGACCATTATGTACGTCTATAACGTTATATGTCGTAACCTAAGGCAAACTAACATCTGGGGCGCAATATTTTACAACATTCCTTGCGAGTCGGCGCCTACTTCTCCGTGGGAACATTATATACATCTATAATGTTATATATCCTAACCTATGGCAACCTAACATCTCGGACGTAATATTTTACAACATTCCTTGCGTATCGGTACCTGTTTCTTGGTGCGAACATTATGTACGTCTATAACGTTATATGTTCTAAACCAAGGCAACCTCACATCTCGGATGTAATATTTTTCAACATTCGTGGCGTGTCGACCCCTACATCACGTTGGGAGCATTATGTACGGCTATAACGTTATATGTCCTAACCTAAGGCAACATAACATCTCGGATGTAATATATTTCAACATTCGTGGCGTGTCGACCCCTACATCACGTTGGGAACATTATGTACGGCTATAACGTTATATGTCCTAACCTAAGGCAACCTAACATCTCGGATGTAATATTTTACAACATTCCTTGCGTGTAGGCACCTACTTCTCGGTGGGAACATTATGTACGTCAATAACGTTATATGTCCTAACGTAAGGCAACCTAACATCCCGGACGCAATGTTTTACAACATTCCTAGCGTGTCGGCGCCGACTTCTCGGTGGGTACATTATATACGTCTATAAAATTATATATCATAACCTAACGCAACCTAACATCTCGGACGTAATATTTTAAAACATTCCTCGCGTGTCGGCGCATACTTCTCCGTGGGACCATTATGTACGTCTATAACGTTATATGTCGTAACCTAAGGCAAACTAACATCTGGGGCGCAATATTTTACAACATTCCTTGCGAGTCGGCGCCTACTTCTCCGTGGGAACATTATATACATCTATAATGTTATATATCCTAACCTATGGCAACCTAACATCTCGGACGTAATATTTTACAACATTCCTTGCGTATCGGTACCTGTTTCTTGGTGCGAACATTATGTACGTCTATAACGTTATATGTTCTAAACCAAGGCAACCTCACATCTCGGATGTAATATTTTTCAACATTCGTGGCGTGTCGACCCCTACATCACGTTGGGAGCATTATGTACGGCTATAACGTTATATGTCCTAACCTAAGGCAACATAACATCTCGGATGTAATATATTTCAACATTCGTGGCGTGTCGACCCCTACATCACGTTGGGAACATTATGTACGGCTATAACGTTATATGTCCTATCCTAAGGCAATCTAACATCTCGGACGTAATATTTCACAACATTCCTTGCGTGTCGGTCCTTACTTCTCGGTGGGCACATGGTATACGTCGATGACGTTATATGTCCTAACCTAAGGCAACCTAACACATCGGATGTAATATTTTACAACATGCGTGGCGTGTCGGCCCCTACTTCTCGGTCGGAACATTATGTACGGCTATAACGTTTTATGTCCTAACCTAAGGAAACCTAACATCTCGGATGTAATATTTGAAAACATTCCTGGCCTGTTGGCCGCTACTTCTCGGTGGGAACATTATATTCGTCTATAACGTTATATACCCTAACCTGAAGCATCCTAACACCTCGGATGTAATATTTTAGTACATTCCTGGCGTGTCGGCGCCTACATCTCGGGGGGGGGGGGCGTATTATATACGTATATAACGTTATAATTCCTAACCTAAGGAAACCTAACATCTCGGCTGAAATATTTTACAACATTCAACTCGGGTCGGCCCCTACTTCCCGGTTGGAACTTTATATTCGTCTATAACGTTATATATCCTAACCTAAGGAAACCTAACATCTCGGATGTAATATTTGAAAACATTCCTGGCCTGTTGGCCGCTACTTCTCGGTGGGAACATTATATACGTCTATAACGTTATATACCCTAACCTGAGGCATCCTAACACATCGGATGTAATATTTTAGTACATTCCTGGCATGTCGGCGCCTACATCTCGGTGGGGATATTATATACGTATATAACGTCATAATTCCTAACCTAAGGAAACCTAACATCTCGGGTGAAATATTTTACAACATTCACGGCGTGTCGGCCCGTAGCTCTCGGTGGTAACATTATATACGCCTATAACGTTGTATATCCTAACCTAAGGGAACCTAACATCTCAGAAGTAATATTTGACAACATTCCTGGCGTGACGGCCCCTACATCTCGGTGGGAACATCATATACGTCTATGATGTTTTACATCCTAACCTAAGGCAACCTAACATCTCGGACGCAATATTTTACAACATTCGTTGCGTGTCGGACCCTACATCTCAGTGGTATCATCATATACGTCATAACGTTATATATCCTAACCTAATGCAACCTGACATCTGGGGCATGATATGTAACAACATTCCATGCGTGTCGGCACCTACTTCTCGGTGGGAACATTATATACGTTTATAACGTTACATATCCTAACCTAAGGCAACACAACATCTCGGACGTGATATTTCAGAACATTCCTTGCGTGTCGCCGCATACTACCCCGTGGGAACATTATATACTTCTATAACGTTATATATCCTAACATAAGGCATCCTAACAACTCGTATGTAATATTTTACAAAATTCCTGGCATGTCGGCGCCTACATCTCGGTGGGGATATTATATACGTCTATTACGTTATATATTCTAACCTAAGGAAGCCTAACATCTTGGATGAAATATTTTACATCATTCCTGGCGTGTCGGCCCGTAGTTCTCGGTGGTAAAATTATATACGTCTATAACGTTGTATATCTTAACCTAAGGGACCCTAACATCTCAGAACTAATATTTGACAACATTCCTGTCGTGACGGCCCCTACATATCGGTGGGAACATCATATACGTCTATGACGTTATATATCCTATCCTAAGGCAACCTAACATCTCGGATGTAATATTTTACAACATTCCTGGCGCGTCGGCCCCTACTTCTCGGTGGGAACATTATATACGTCTATAACGTTATGTATCCCAACCTAAGGCAACCTAATACCTCGGATGTAATATTTTACAATATTCCTGGCATATCGTTCCCTACTTCTCGGTGGCAACATTATATACGTCTATAACGTTGTATATCCTAGCCTGAGGCATCCTAACACCTCGTATGTAATATTTTACAACATTCCTGTCATGTCGGTCCCTACTTCTCGGTGGGAAAATTATATACTTCTATAACGTTATATATCCTAACATAAGGCAACCTCACACCTCGGATGTAATATTTTACAACATTCCTGGCGTGTCGGCCGCTACTTCTCTGTGGGAACATTATATACGTCTATAACGTTGTATACCCTAACCTAAGGCAACCTAACATCTCGGATGTAATATTTTACAACATTCCTGGCATGTCGGTCCCTACTACTTGGTGGGAACATTATATACGTCTATAACGTTGTATATCCCAACCTAAGGCAACCTAACACCTCGGGTATAATATATTACAACATTCCTGGCGTGTCGGCGCCTACATCTCGGTGGGGACATTATATACGTCTATAACGTTGTCTATCCTAACATAAGGAAACCTAACATCTCGGTTGAAATATGTTACAACATTCCTGGCGTGTCGGCTCCTACTTCTCGGTGAGAACATTATATACGTCTATAACGTTATATATGCTAACCTGAGGCATCCTAACACCTCGGATGTAATATTTTATAACATTCCTGGCATGTCGGCGCCTACATCTCGGTGGGGATATTATATACGTCTATAACGTTATATATCCTAACCTAAGGAAACCTAACATCTCGGGTGAAATATTTTACAACATTCCTTGCGTGTCGACGCCAACATCTCGGGGGGTACATTATATACGTCTATAACGTTGTATATCCCAACCTAAGGCAACCTAACACCACGGATATAATATTTTACAACATTCCTGGCGTGTCGGCGCCTACATCTCGGTGGGGACATTATATACGTCTATAAAGTTTTCTATCCTAACCTAAGGAAACCCAACATCTCGGGTGTAATATTTGACAACATTCCTGGCGTTTCGGGCCCTACTTCTCGGTGGGAACATTATATACGTCTATAACGTTATATATGCTAACCTGAGGCATCCTAACACCTCGGATGTAATATTTTACAACATTCCTGGCGTGTCGGCGCCTACATCTCGGTGGGAATATCATATACGTCGATGACGTTGTATATCCCAACCTAAGGCAACCTAACACCTCGGATATAATATTTTACAACATTCCTGGCGTGTCGGCTCCTACATCTCGGTGGGGACATTATATACGTCTATAACGTTGTCTATCCTAACCTAAGGGAACCTAACATCTCAGGTGTAATATTTTACAACACTCCTGGCGTGTCGGCCCGTAGTCCTCGGTGGTAATATTATATACGTCTATAACGTTGTATATCGTAACCTAAGGGAACCTAACATCTCGGATGTAATATTTTACAACAAGCCTTGCGTGTCAGCCCCTACTTCTCGGTGGGAACATTATATACGTCAATAACGTTATATATGCTAACCTGAGGCATCCTAACACCTCGGATGAAATATTTTATAACATTCCTGGCATGTCGGCGCCTACATCTCGGTGGGGATATTATATACGTCTATAACGTTATATATCCTAACCTAAGGAAACCTAACATATCGGGTGAAATATTTTACAACATTCCTTGCGTGTCGGCGCCAACATCTCGGTGGGTACATTATATACGTCTATAACGTTGTATATCTCAACCTAAGGCAACCTAACTTCTCGGATGTAATATTTTACAACATTCCTGGCATGTTGGTCCCTACTTCTCGGTGGTAACATTATACACATCTATAACGTAATATTACATAACATAAGTCATCCACCCCGCAGGTTGTAGTGTTTTACAGGATTCCGGTGTGGTAACACCGTTCTTCTCTGTGGGAGCATTATCTACGTCTATAACGTTATATATCCTAACCTAAGGCAACCTAACACATCGGATGTACTATTTTACCACATTCCTGACGGGTCGGAGCTTATATCTCGGTGAGAAAATTATATACGTCTATAACGTTATATGTCCTAACCTAAGGCAACCTAACATCTCGGATGTAATATTTTACAACATTCCTTGCGTGTAGGCACCTACTTCTCGGTGGGAACATTATGTACGTCAATAACGTTATATGTCCTAACGTAAGGCAACCTAACATCCCGGACGCAATGTTTTACAACATTCCTAGCGTGTCGGCGCCGACTTCTCGGTGGGTACATTATATACGTCTATAAAATTATATATCATAACCTAACGCAACCTAACATCTCGGATGTAATATTTTACAACATTCCTTGCGTATCGGCACCTGCTTCTCGGTGGGTTCATTATATACGTCTTTAAAGTTATATATCATAACCTAACGCAACCTAACATCTCGGATGTAATATTTTACAACATTCGTGGAGTGGCGGCCCCTAGTTCTCGGTGGGGACATAATTAACGGCTATAACGTTATATGACCTATCCTAAGGCAATTTAACATCTCGGATGTAATATTTTACAACATTCCTTGCGTATCGGTACCTGCTTCTCGGTGGGAACATTATGTACGTCTATAACGTTATATGTCCTAAACCAAGGCAACCTCACATCTCGGATGTAATATTTTTCTACATTCGTGGCGTGTCGACCCCTACATCACGTTGGGAACATTATGTACGGCTATAACGTTATATGTCCTATCCTAAGGCAATCTAACATCTCGGACGTAATATTTCACAACATTCCTGGCGCGTCGGCCCCTACTTCTCGGTGGGAACATTATATACGTCCATAACGTTATGTATCCCAACCTAAGGCAACCTAATACCTCGGATGTAATATTTTACAATATTCCTGGCATATCGTTCCCTACTTCTCGGTGGGAACATTATATACGTCTATAAAGTTATATATCCTAGCCTGAGGCATCCTAACACCTCGGATGTAATATTCTACAACATTCCTGGCGTGTCGGCGCCTACATCTCGGTGGGAACGTTATATACGTCAATATCGTTATATATGCTAACCTGAGGCATCCTAACACCTCGGATGTAATATTTTACAACATTCCTGGCGTGTCGGCACCTACTTCTCGGTGGGAACATCATATACGTCTATAACGTTTTATATCCTAACCTTAGGCAACATAATATCTCGGATGTAATATTTTACAACATTCCTGCATCGTCAGACCCTACTTCTCGGTGGGAACAGTATATACGTCTATAACGTTATATATCCTAACCTAAGGAAACCTAACATCTCGGCTGAAATATTTTAGAACATTCAACTCGGTTCGGCCCCTACTTCCCGGTTGGAACTTTATATACGTCTATAACGTTATATATCCTAACCTAAGGAAACCCAACATCTCGAATGTAATATTTGAAAACATTCCTGGCCTGTTGGCCGCTACTTCTCGGTGGGAACATTATATACGTCTATAACGTTATATACCCTAACCTGAGGCATCCTAACACCTCGGATGTAATATTTTAGTACATTCCTGGCATGTCGGCGCCTACATCTCGGTGGGGATATTATATACGTATATAACGTTATAATTCCGAACCTAAGGAAACCTAACATCTCGGGTGAAATATTTTACAACATTCTCGGCGTGTCGGCCCGTAGCTCTCGGTGGTAACATTATATACGCCTATAACGTTGTATATCCTAACCTAAGGGAACCTAACATCTCAGAAGTAATATTTGACAACATTCCTGGCGTGACGGCCCCTACATCTCGGTGGGAACATCATATACGTCTATGATGTTTTACATCCCAACCTAAGGCAACCTAACATCTCGGACGCAATATTTTACAACATTCGTTGCGTGTCGGACCCTACATCTCAGTGGTATAATCATATACGTCATAACGTTATATATCCTAACCTAATGCAACCTGACATCTGGGGCATGATATGTAACAACATTCCATGCGTGTCGGCACCTACTTCTCGGTGGGAACATTATATACGTTTATAACGTTACATATCCTAACCTAAGGCAACCTTACATCTCGGGCGTAATATTTTACAACATTCCTTGCGTGTCGGAGCATACTTCTCCGTGGGAACATTATGTACGTCTATAACGTTATATGTCCTAAACCAAGGCAACGTCACGTCTCGGATGTAATATTTTTCAACATTCGTGGCGTGTCGACCCCTACATCACGTTGGGAGCATTATGTACGGCTATAAAGTTATATGTCCTAACCTAAGGCAACCTAACATCTCGGATGTAATATTTTACAACATTCCTTGCGTGTCGGCATCTACTTCTCGATGGGAACGTTATGTACGTCTATAACGTTATATGTCCTAACCTACGGCCACCTAAAATCTCGGACGCAACATTATACAACATTCCTAGAGTGTCGGCGCCGACTTCCCAGTGGGTACATTATACACGTCTATAGCGTTATATATCCTATCCTAAGGCAACCTAACATCTCGGACGTAATATTTTACAACATCCCTTGCGTGTCGCCGCCCACGTCTCCGTGGGAACATTATATACTTCTATAACGTTATATATCCTAACCTAAGGCAACACAACATCTCGGACGTGATATTTTAGAACATTCCTTGCGTGTCGCCGCATACTACCCCGTGGGAACATTATATACTTCTATAACGTTATATATCCTAACATAAGGCATCCTAACAACTCGTATGTAATATTTTACAATATTCCTGGCATGTCGGCGCCTACATCTCGGTGGGGATATTATATACGTCTATAACGTTGTATATCGTAACCTAAGGGAACCTAACATCTCGGATGTAATATTTTACAACAAGCCTTGCGTGTCAGCCCCTACTTCTCGGTGGGAACATTATATACGTCAATAACGTTATATATGCTAACCTGAGGCATCCTAACACCTCGGATGTAATATTTTATAACATTCCTGGCATGTCGGCGCCTACATCTCGGTGGGGATATTATATACGTCTATAACGTTATATATCCTAACCTAAGGAAACCTAACATATCGGGTGAAATATTTTACAACATTCCTTGCGTGTCGGCGCCAACATCTCGGTGGGTACATTATATACGTCTATAACGTTGTATATCTCAACCTAAGGCAACCTAACTTCTCGGATGTAATATTTTACAACATTCCTGGCATGTTGGTCCCTACTTCTCGGTGGTAACATTATACACATCTATAACGTAATATTACATAACATAAGTCATCCACCCCGCAGGTTGTAGTGTTTTACAGGATTCCGGTGTGGTAACACCGTTCTTCTCTGTGGGGGCATTATCTACGTCTATAACGTTATATATCCTAACCTAAGGCAACCTAACACATCGGATGTACTATTTTACCACATTCCTGACGGGTCGGAGCTTATATCTCGGTGAGAAAATTATATACGTCTATAACGTTATATATCCTAACCAAAGGCAACCTAACATCTCGGATGTAATATTTTACAACATTTCTGGCGTGTCGGCCCTTAGTTCTCGGTGGGAACATTATATACGTCTATAATGTTATATATCCTAATCTAAGGATACCTAACATCCCGGGTCTAATATTTGAAAACATTCCTGGCTTGTTGGCCGCTACTTCTCGGTGGGAACATTATGCACGTCTATAACGTTATATACCCTAACCTAAGGCAACCTAACATCTCGTATGTAATATTTTACAACATTCCTGGCGCGTCGGCCCCTACTTCTCGGCGGGAACATTATATACGCCTATAACGTTATATATTCTAACCAAAGGCAACCTAACATCTCGGATGTAATATTTTACAACATTCCTGGCGCGGCGGACCTTAGTTCTCGTCGGGAACATTATATACGTCTATAACGTTATGAATCCCAACCTAAGGCAACCTAACACATCGGATGAAATATTTGGCAACATTCCTGGCGTGTCGGACCCTACTTCTTGGTGGGAACATCATATACGTCTATAGCGTTATATATCCTAACCGAAGACAACCTAACATCTCGGATGTAATATTTTACAACATGCCTGGCGTGTTGGCCCATGCATCTCGGTGGGAACATTACATACGTCAATAACGTTATATATGCTAACCTGAGGCATCCTAACACCTCGGATGTAATATTTTACAACATTCCTGGCGTGTCGGCGCCTACACCTCGGTGGGAATATCATATACGTCT